>QNGE01000468.1:246488-264766 GCA_008508345.1 Paragonimus westermani
GGAGAAAACGATGAATCTGCAAACAAACTTTATTTATTGATTTACTCACTGTTCACAACAGACTTCAACGTAACAGTTAAGGGGTGCTAGGGAGCTGGACGTGAGAGCACCTTAAACACAACTGCACAGCAGCCGCCAGAGTGAAGGAGTGCGTCGACGGAAAATTCCAGTCGACCTTCAGAATTCAAACAAGCGCTTGACTGGTTAAGCGGCGTTCCTAACGGTTATGGCTCAACATTGTTATCCTAGTGAATGTAACCTACAGGAGTAGGGATAGTGCGAATTCATTACACAGCTACGAGCATAACTGCGATATTTATGCCGGCCCACTAACTTTGATGTTAGTGGTTTGTAGTAAGTTTACATATCTAAGGTAATGTGAACAGACGCGGTGGTACTGGCAAGGCAAATCTCACGTCGCGAGGAGATTAAAATTTTGGGGACGTCGAAGGTGTTCTCACTACACCCTCAATTGACAGCAAGGAGTGAGAAGAGAGGGGAGACAATGAAGATTCCTAACGAATGATAGTATTGAAGTAAATCAAAGCTGTGATATTGTTTGGCGAGAGAGGAGAATAACGCACGATACTTCGGAATGAAAATGTGGATATACACTGGAAGTTATAACCGCAAACTCGCTGAATATGCTGCAAGGATGAGTGATTTACCTAACTGTGAAAGAAGTTCCGGGCTTAGCGAACGTGATATAGTTCGCCCGAACTATGTATTCAAATGTGATGTCGAAATTCGAAAAATATCATGTCATTCAGATTCTGTCGGTCTTGAATCATAAAACCGACGTTATGAACAGCTGTCTTCCAATGGTTTATCAGTTGTAGCCACCTCATACGGTGGTTGTGATTCGGAAAGTTCGTTACGATTCACCACCACTGACGCTGATCTTGAGCGATGATAGTAGTGACCAGCGGTCCTGGCTGCAACCGTGATTCAGTGCCTCTCCGTTTTGTACGCATACTCCTCTGTAGGCCTGCAATAGGCAAACTGAAAAGAACTCAGTGCCACTTTTTTCAGCCGTGGAGCTAATTGCACGCAGGAAATGTTTGCTTCTCTCCTAACTGTAACATGCAGGCCAGCCGACTCTACACTGGATGCCCGTGACTGCGCGGGCCAACCTTCGGGCAACGTGGACGCACCAGGGGACAGCGCTCGTCCGAAGTGGGGGTTCGAACAACAGTTCTGAAAAGAGAAACAATACACACAAGTGCGAGCCGAATGCCCAGTAGAACAGTTACACGACATACACAAACGAAAGCTAAAACAACACCGACAACACAGCAGCACGCCCCGTTACACAATTCAAATTCAATCCGTGCGCGCTCTCTGGTTTCGGTTGCGCGTTACATTAACGACTCATCTACTGTTTCATTATTCAAGGTCGGTTGGCCTGGACATTTTCGAGCGTGGTTTAACACACTTGAAGTATCAATGCCATTATCGCCTGGCGCGCTCTTGAGTGCGGCTGAGTGGGCGGGAGCCAACCTCGCTCTCCTCTTCTTTCTTCTCTGGGTTACTGCCGTTGGTCCCAGATCAAGTTAGAACTAACTACTTATCGTATTCCGGGACAGTTTGTTTCCAAACTCTACCGCGTTCTGTTAGCTCAGTGCCCGTTGGAGATAAATTTCGACTGATCTTCAGGAACGGCGTTTTAAACTGTTAGTGGACAAGGGTACGGCGCATACCCACTCGTCTACTACAAATTGGTGAGCCCGACTAATGATCCATTAACTGTCAGCACTTCTCGTTCGAACCTTTCCTCCTGTCACCAGCATGCCTCATTGAACCCCATTACTGAGCGTACCTCTTCTGGAAGTTTCACTTCGCCTTTTATTGGGCGTAATTTTACCTTCACTCTTAACACCATTTGGCGAAACCGTTCCTTTTTGATTGGTCGTCCCATCCTTTACCGCGCGTATTATTTCGCTGAACCCCGATTCAAGCGCGTCCGTAGTGTTTTTCATGTTGTTACCCATTTTGTTGTGCGTGTCATTTATTGCCATTAATCCTGGATGTATCCGCGTTTCTGTCGTATGCGTTTTTATGCGAAATCAGGTTATACACAGGGTCCCGGATGGCACTGTGGTCCGCGATTTTCAACGGTCACTATATTATTTCATCGTTCTACAGTCTCTACCCATCCGCTTGCTTTACTAACCAACCACGCGTCTACCGGTGTGTGTGCATTCAACCTGCAAGCATGACCAGACACACAGTCTCAGCGCCATCAAACACTGGATCTCTCAAGTCCAACTTATCCGTAGGTTTCCCGTAGCTTTTAATTGCATGCGTTCTACGCACTGGCTGCTGTGTTGCATAGCTGCACATTTCAACCCGTTCGAAATCGTTTCTTTTGCACGCTGTCGTCACTCATAATCAATACGACCATTCAGCTCCTTCGCGGAAAATGTCATCTTCCGATTCGCTTTGGTCAACTCGCATGTTTGTCTAACAGCGTCCACCATCTCAACCTACTTTAGCATGGGACTCACCAGCCAACGCGACCTCAGTGTTTTATCTTGACCCCAAATTCTCTCGCCACACCGCGTTCGATGCACTGACCCAGCATCCGGCCTAATTTACTTTTCTCCGGTCAACAAATCTGGCAGCTTTGGTCTGATCAGTCATCTCTCAGACATCTTTCCAACGGTGTAGCTCCTACAGTCGTGAGAAGTACGGTACACACTTCGGAGTGAACGTCCCCACGGCTCAAACCACTAACGCTTGCCATTCATCGGCAGGTTATTCCCACCCGTGATCAAGCATCCCAGCATTGATTTATCAGTTTCTGGTACGGATCGTTTATTAGACGTATCAGCGTGCTCCTTATGTTATTGCAACCACAGCATTATCAACTTCAGGAACGACCAGGAGACATTCTCTGTCTCTCATTTACACGACTGCAGTGTCAGCCGCAGCACATCTCATTCGGTTTCAGATCCTGTGATCTCACAAGCACCACCTAACGCCAGTACTGCAAGAGGAACAGGACTAACATGAATGTCCCCGCTGCACGGTCACTCTCGTTTGTTCATTAGCACAAAGTCATCTCCGATCTTGCAACAATTATATGTCTGATTAGTGTCGCCCTGTAACATAATTGTAGAATTTCCAAAATTTCGTTTTACCTTATCAATATGAGGGTTACTGCGCAACAAAATGCCGCCGACCTTGAATAGCTATTCTTCAAGGGGTGACGTCGGTCTATATTCCCGGATTGTTAAAACTCGTGACTGGTTTGTAATTTGACGAATTCCCACATTACTATAATATAGGCTGGATGTTCGGGAATCAGAACCCAGAGATTATGAATTATGTACGGATTCTGTTCGTTCCGATTATCGCTCAACATATAAGCGAATTGGGCTCGATGACACAGTAACAGATGAACTACTGTTTTCAACCTTTTCAAGTTTTCAGACGAAACAACATATATGGCCATGTGTGCTGATGGGATGGGTGCTGTCGATGAAATACCCTGCAAACAGTTGCTGTCATACGATTTTTTGATGGATGTAAAACACCTAAAATACGCCCCACTTACTTCGAAAGAACGCTTATATGCGACACAGTTCCTCCCCAAAACGACATATCAAGAAGATTTCGGCAGACCCGGGAATATTCTCAAGCCACTGGTCAGTGTTCCCTATGCATGCGTTAGTGCCTATATAGAAATAATTATGTTCCTAATCTAATAAACGTGGTGACTACAGCGTATCGTAGATATGTTTTATTTTGGTAAAGTGGAGTCCAATGTCATTCAAGAATGCACCAATGAACAGAGCACGACAATACACTGAGAGCAGTGTCGATCGGCATGTAGTATCGATACTTCATGCGTACTACCCAGTGCATGCAGTACCTCAGTGAAGAGAAGCTCTCTGCCCAGAAAACTAGATGCAGGAAGCTTTACTGTCCATGAATCTTTTGAGCCCAAATATGCACAGGTTGCTACCGGTGCACTGCTGGTGAAAATGTCGAGCAAGAGACAGACCCAGAGGGTGCAGGTAGTTAACCCTCAACGAAAAGGCCTGCAACTTGTGGAGGAGAAGACGAATCAAGAAGTGCTTCTGATTCTTGATACCAGCCTTTTGGTTGTTCCTACTCGCGTCAGCCCCGTTGAAACACCAACAAACAAATTACCACCGACGGCTTCAGTGTACAAATTAGCGCCAAGGGAGAGCTGTTCTATAATGGGTAATGTTCCTAAGTGGAGCGACGGTACACCACAAGGGCGACAAAATCATGACCTCAATAATCTCCAGTATGCACTAGGGAGCATTTTTACTGAGGATGAAGAGATTATAGCAAGCGTAACTGTGAAAGCCTGCTGATCTGGTATGATGCCCGTAAAGCTCTAAAGCTTGCCTCCGACCGCTGGAGGTAGTGTTTGGGTTTCAGGAATCGCCACAAAAGTCCGTCATCGCACCACCGATTTAAAGAGCAGTGTGTATATTCCACAGAATCTCTCATCAATGGACAGGAAACTTCTGAAGACGGTCCTAAAATTACGAGAACGTAGATTTAACGGTGAACAGGGTCTGTTCACCCAGCACTTTCCGACAGTTCGCCGGAGACCGGGAGTGAATTGGGCTTCTCTAATCCTTGTGTATGGGAATTAAGCTCAGTGCGACTCTAACTACGCGGTAGCCCTGAGGGCGCAGTCGTGAGTGGATTGCCCGAACTGATAATGCACAGCAGTGTTCGAGGTATGTTGAACATGCGGGAGGAGTTAGAACATTGGTGTATGTCAATGTTGGTCAATGCTAGTAGTAGTCACCGAGAGGGGATTCAAAAGCTTGGCCTCAGACGTTGAATTGGCTATTTCTACACGCCATCCCTCCCGTTCTGACAGATCTTGTACGCGAGATGAAGGTGGAGTGCTCGTGCATATCTGAGAGGGTATTTCAGCCATCGTAAGTGCGGCGATTACCAACCCGGACGGCTTCTACGAGAAGCTGTGGTGCACAATCAAATTACCGATTGAGAGTTATGAGACGGTGGGTGCTATTTGCAGGACGCCTGGGTCGTAGGTGACACTGCTGTTTAAGCAGCATCAGCGCTACGTCATGGGCGACTTCAACGCACTACAGATTGATTGGTAACTTCAACGTTCTGTACGTTCTGCGGATGTCTGCATGGAAAAAAGGTTTGATATTTTATTGGACTTGTGTTTGCACCAGCACGTCTGCAGGCCTGCAAGATGCTTCGGTGACCAAACATCCACGTTAGATTTAGTTTTCACTTTAGGGAAGACGGATACTGAACCTCTGGTTATCTTTACACCACTGCAGCTCGGTTGTTTGTTTGCTAGGTGTAGGCACCTTGATGCTGAATGTTTGAATATGGACGTAGTCATCTTCAGTAGTTAGGTCCCTTCCCGTCCCCTTCTTTTTTCTTCTCTCCTTCTATAAAGGGTTTGATTTTTCTTCATGGTTGTGTGGCAGTTAAGCATTAGTGTGAACTACTAATGTATTGCTGTCTATGATGATGATGGTGGTGAGTATTGATAATAAATTCCTCAGGATCTGTCGGAGACAACCCAGTGCTGGAAACTACGATTGACAGTAAGTCGAAGTGCCTGCCGAATACTGTTCGCCGAGATGTGAAGGAAAGCAAACTTTGTTGATTGGACGGATAAGGGCAAACCAGTAGTTGATAGCCAGTGGGTAGGAATAAAAAAGCACGTGCAGACACTGGCTGGGTCATTTGTTCCAGTACTATCCAGATTCCCGTAGAATTTATGAGAGGTCAATCTTGCAAACAGCTGTTTTCCATAATTCTCATCAGACTATTACGATTACATGTGAATAGTTTCGAGTTGTGTATGAAATAACGAGTTAAGCAGGACATCAAAGTTAGAGAAATGGTACGGATCACAGCCTACTGGGGGAGGGTGGGAGTGTCGGTGAATGTGTTAGGGTGTTACATGTGCCTGTCATGAGATATGCGTTCGTCAGTGTCAAGCGGTTCACGCTTGTTCGGGTTTCAAGTGGATGTGGAATGATTGGCCAAGGAAGGTGGAGGGTTTGTACGAATTGATTTTGAGCACACAAGCAGAGGTTATTTAGTCTGATGGTAATAGCCTAAGGTGTTGATAATAGTCCCATTCTGACAGCTCTGGAGCCGGTTTGACGAACCTTGTAAATGATTCGATACACTTCATCCGGATTTATTCTATAGTCGGTGTCGATTAGGCGGGAGCCGATTGCACTAGAAATGGACTTTTGCGAACCGTTACGAAGCCATTTCGGTAGGTGTTCACGAATCCTATCCGATAGCCGCCTTGTGGTCCTCCCAACATAAGTGGCTTGACAACAACAAGTGTCAGAGTAGATACAGAAAGACGAAGAGAACTTGGGCAAACTATATCCTCAGTGCGTGGCACCAGTATCGGGCAGGTGTCGAACGATACGATAAGTCTCGCCGCAGGGTAGGCAATCTCGATCGCGTTTGAAAATACGCGGCTAATTATTTCACTGTTAATCTCACCTCTACGTGAGAGACAGATGAAAGCCGACGTTCCCCCCCGCTATTTAGACGAGTTCAAGTTTCACATCGGAATGCAGGTTTTTATCTATAAATCCTCATGGTATCCACTTCCGGTGAGATTTTCTCAAATATATTTCATTCCCTCCTGGAGTGTGTCCGGTGTGCAGATTTTTTGCGCTCTGTTCAACAGAAAAAGTGCCCAATTTCGTTTGTACTTCAGCGAGACAAAACTGTGAAAATGCGTGTATTGACCCATCCATGTCTTTTTGCTATGAATGGATCTTTGAATTGTTCACTCTGATTGACGAAGCAACGCGGTGTTTAAGAATGAGAGTCTGTTATGATGTTCTAACTCGACGATGACTTTTATGTTCCGGTGTGCTCTGTTGAACTCAGCTAGTGTGACCTGGGGATCACCACCGTTTGAAACAAGACAAAAAATAACACCCACAGCGCTTGTAAAGCTTGTAATTAGTTACGATTTGGTTGAGTTTAGTGGTTTACCGTTTGGCCATAAATATATCTGCGAGCAGCAGACTTAGAAGTGAACCCATTGCTACTCCATCCTTCTGCCTATAAACCTCTCCAATAAATTGAAATTGAAAATCATAGTTGCAAAACAATAATAGTTCTTTCAGTTTTTCCACTGTATGTCCGATATCAATTTGGCTGTTCTCGATATAGGTGCAGAGATAGTCAATAGTTTCTTGGAATGGAACATTAATGAACAGAGAAGTTGCATCCAAACACAACATGTTGTCGTTCTGCATATCCACTGAATCGACTGAGTCTACAAATTCCTAGGTGTCCTTTAGGCTAAAGGGAGTTACTCTTGATTTAATCGGTTCCAGTATTTCCACTAGCCATTTTGCTAAAGCATGATACGGCGAATTGTACATGTCTAGGATCGGTCTAAATGACACTCTGTCTTTTTGAACTTTGGGAAGACTGTACAGACGTGGCTTCCACGTCCTCGCTGCTAAGGGCCGCCATATTCTGATCGGGAGCTAAGGATTTGTCTCCTACAACTCAGTCTAGCATGGAGACTATTTTGGACAACCAGATGCGGGTACGAACGCTACAGACGTATTCGCATTCAGTATGGCTGATTGAAGATTAGGGAATGCAGAATGTACCAAGATCGCTTCGAAGATCAGTAAGTGACAACCTCAAAATACTGCATACCTGCTTACGAAAACGGGCGGAAAAAAGAACAGACCTACCTACACTTCTCGGCGAGGCTGGGGAAGCAGGAGCTACAGAGGCGAAAGCAGAGACCCTGACTGCCCTTTATGTTACGGTCCGGTTCCTCCATATGCTTCTGAGACCCTGCTGCCTAGCTCAGGGAAGATCGAAGAAAGGAAGGTTGCAGGGAAGCTTAGGAATCTCAAACCTCAGAAGCTACCCAGTCCAGATGGTTTGCATCCGTTAACAGTGAAGGAACTTGTGAATGTTATTGCAGCTCCACCAGCGTGCCTGTTCAACTTGTCTTGGTAACAGTGGCTAATTCCTACAGAGCAGGGCGGGGACTCGTTTTCTCCATGAATGAAGATGGTAGCTGCAAGCTTCCAGTCAGCTGTCAATCAATCAGCCTACGTTTGTGGTTGGGAAGGTCATGTAGCCGTTACTGGATAAGAGGTTCAGGACGTATCTGCAGGGAAATGACAGCATATTTTTTCAATGCCGCTCCTGTATAATTGACCTAGCTAGTGAGAATGGCTAGTCAAAAGCCAATAGACGTCATTTTGTAGACTTGAGCTAAGCTTTTGAAAAAGTTCCATGTGGAGGACCATCGAGCGAGCTCGAGACACCACCTGACCCATCTTAAAATGGACAGAGGGCTTTCTCCTTGAACGCGGTTACTTGGTTGGAATGGATGGGATCCACCACTTCAGATGGGAGGTGTCCAGCTGGGTTCCTATAGGCTCAGCCCTTGGTCCCCCGTCAATGGCCTCAAGGTCTGGCGCGTCATGAAGTCGGAAGAAGATCAGGACGCTTTGTAGAACGACCTTGATTACCTAATGGAATAGGCTTTCAAATAGGCCCTGTCGATAAACCCAAAAATACTGTGCGTCCATGCATATTGGAAAGACGAGCGGAGTGAATGTTTACCACATGCGTGGACGGTTGTTAGGACAAGCGGAAGTTGAATGCGACCTGGGCATCGTTGTTTCAGCAGGACAACACAGGCGATAGCTGAATATAAGCCCGTGGTGTACTGGGGCAGGCTTACATGCAGAGCCGTGACCAGTTTGTCCACCGCATCCGTCAAACCAGTCATGAAGTACAGGGGAGTGGCGGCCTATCCCTATACAAAAAGAGATACGAGAGCCGGAGGGTGTTCGGAGAATGATCACGCCAGTTGTTGATGAAGGGAGAGCTACGAAGAGTGACTAGACTTCCGCAAAATATTTAGGGGAGAAATGGGTCCGGAGCTGCGCGCGGAGTTCCCCTCCAAAAATGACGACACGAGGCGTGGACAATGACTGACTCTGACGAAGCAAACCATATGGAGGATGCCTGCAGTCTACCGACTGTTCTGTGGAGTAGTATTAGGAGGCAGAATCACCAAAACAATCTAGTCAGGACATCGGTAACGGCTGATGAAATCAATCATCATTTCAAACCACCCAGACTAGGGGAAGCCAGGTCTAGCAGTCAAGCAGTATTAGAACGTTTTGCAAGGGAAAGGCGCGTTACATCAAGTAATCAACTGCTGGAACGCTCTCCCGTGTTCTGTGGTAGACGAGGAGTCGAATTACGTCCAAAGTAAAACTAGACACACGGTTAGAGAATCCGCGGCGGCGGGGACGATCGTAGCCTGATGTCCCCATGGGGTACGAACGTGGCGGGGTTAATAAAGAAACCAATACCTTTTGCCTTCAAGGGAAGAATACTGAACTCTCATGCGCCATCAGTTTATGCATGGTGTTAGTGAGGGCAGAACGATCCGCAGTCCCCGATGGCCACGATATTTATCGTTCTATAATCCCCCCTCATCTAGGTGCTGGGCCCACCTAGCGACTACGGCATCGGATGTAGCTACCGAAAATGATTGCACATAAGGCAGAATTACCCTTAAAAGCACAAACATATCCGTAGATTTATGGTAGCCTCTACTCATTTCCGTTTCACACTCCGTATGCAACTCTATGGAAATTTCCCTCGTTGATTGGCATTACCTTCCGCATTCTTTCTGACACCATCTGTCATCCTATTCGACTTCAGCACGGGATTCAGTAGTTAATTCTTAATGACGTACTACGACCCTGGATCCCCTCACCTTACTGTTATCCACGCAGTGACTAAACAGCTGGCCTATTTTGACGTTCACAGGCCAACTACTGTAGCAGCTCTGGTTCTCCCAGCCAGTCCTCGGACATCGTTTCAGCATTGCCACTCTTACAGGCGTGAGCAGCACGATGTACAAGTGGGAGTACACGCACTCCTAACTTAAACCACTAACGTTTATCACGTCACCCATTGATAGATTACCCCTGTGTGAGATTAGACATCTGAATACCCACCTCAGGGTTTTGGCATGGATAATCTTTTGGGACACACCAATGTGCTCTTCATATACTTCTCGCTACGGCACGCTCAATAGTCTGAACCGATCGAGAGCTGATCTCTGTCGTCCATCTACGCTAGTGTAACTTCTGTTATGGCATATTTCAGCCGGCTTCAGACCATGTGATGTTGCAGTTACTACCAAGCGCTGGTACCGCAATAACACGCCCAGCATCAAGACCTACCCTGCACGGTCATTAGTGTACAGTAAAGTTCGATTTTCACTGCTATTTGCTTGGACAGCATTTCATCAACCAATTTGACAGGACACACGAGATAGTTTGCGCCCGCTTACACTCACTTTGTTCATGCAAAATACGAATATCTCCAAGCCGACAGTACTACTCAGACGATTGTGCATACAATACCATCAATGTCAAGCCCACCTGTTCCATCTCAGTTTAGTCGGCGTTCAACTGCACGACTTACCTGGAATTAGTTGTCAGCCTAGACATCACGTAATAATACTAGGCGTTTGGATTTGCTTCTTTGTCGAAATTTATCTATGCGCCTCCATTGTATAGGGTTCTTCACATTAGTCAGTTTTTGGTTTGCATGTCGATTCCTAGTGCTTTTGCTAAGTATCCGTTGGAGCTTGGCTTGTAGTGCAAGCATCGTTCTTTTGAAAACTCCGACAAAAATGCTGTTATGAATTTTTGCAGACCAACAAACGGTTCAAGGCTTCGCACGTTAAACTTTTAAATCGGATGAGTTGCGTATTTCGTTCAAGCTCCTCTTTCCCCTTACGTTTGCTTGTATGCCGGACACATTGGAAAGTTCGAACAGTTTACGGAACCTCCAAAAAACTCGTCGAAAGACCGTTCAGTGGGAGTCCCCTTGAGTACCCATGTGTTAACCTACATTTGCATCTTCCTCGGAGACTGCACAAACCGCTGGCTCTGCAACACAATGGAGAGAGACAGCGATTAGCCGCGGTTTTAAAACATACAACACGCGCCTCTTAGATTCGGTTTAACTTTACATCAAGTGTGCAGATGATATTGCCCTAGATCTTTTGCAAGGAACAAGAAGACCATGTAAACCGTTGTTAAAAGAATGGGTTGGCAACAACCCTGTATTTGTTGCTGTGAATAAGATGCCACAGGCTGTTGTTCATTCCAACTGCCTGTTTGGTGTCATTTCGTCAGCGTGTACTAGTGATGACAAAATATCCACGAGGGTAGCAAAAGCACGTAGTGCATTCGGCAAAATCTGATACTTGTGAAGTCACAGAGATGTTTATTTTTCGATTAAAAGCAGAGTACAGAACGTGTGCGCGCGTTCAGTTTCACTGTGTGAATCAGAGACTTGGCTTAATTACACAAGATACGTATAAATACATGTCATTCGCTCGCCGTTGTCTCCACGGGTTAGCCTGTATCTAATAACATGGATGTGGCAGTAACGCGACAATCTGTAGGCGCCTGTTTGGAAAGTGTGGAAGTTTGCGACCGATAATCGAGATAGTGGAGATGCGCAGCCTTTGCTGGTTGGGCCAAATAATTCGTATGTCGGCGAAGCGTCTACCGCACCGCACACTGTTCAGTATGGCTGATGACGGTTAGAAAAACCACAGGGCGGCCAGGTGATGACGTGTAAGGAAAGATCCTTCTCACTCTTATAACAACCCATGAATCTACTCCTAAACGAACGTGACGAAACCAGAAAACTCTGGTGAAAGCGCACGCACTAACAGTACTGGAAACGCCCATTTTGTACCCATCGTTTGCACATGTGATCGTTATATTCGAACAGAAGTTAGCTAATTATAGTGAAGCGCCGCTTATATTTTTTCAAAGTAGCGTACTGCAAACAAAATTCTGGATATCCCGTTAATCAGCCGTATGTTGGCAGAGCGTCTGTCGCTCCACACCTTGTTCACTGTGGCTGGTGATTGGATGAAACAGCAAGATGACCAGGCGACGACCCTGTCACAGCCTATGAAATCCTTGACTATTCAGCTTGGCAAGGTTCGTAAGCGCCGGCCGTCTGGTTGTAGAGTTCACGATTATCGATAACACTGTTTGGAAATACACTGACGTGGCAGTTTGTCGCAGTCAGTGGCGAAACTGTATTACTGTTTCATGAAATTCAATTATTTTTGTATTTTCTTCTCCATCTTTTTTGATATACATTCGTACTTATTTGTTACTTTACCACTTCATGGATCATTGTCAGGACCAACGGCAACCCGAGCTATAGTACTCACGAGTGCAGGTCATAGCTGAAAATGATGGTTAGCAAAACACGTCAGTACGAGCTACCATTGGCCCTCTTAAAAGTGAAGTGCGTACAAATGCTATCAGAACTGGGAAGACCAAAACCGTTTTTCCTCTGAAAAAGTGTGCACTAGTTACAATGAGTGCATCTTACTGTTGCGTACTACTCCTGATATGCCCATAGGTGCACACGTGCATGCTACCGCGAAAGATTCGAAGGAGAAGCCGGCTGAATTAGATACCAACAAGGTGCTGGAGCGAGATTGTACACATTCACAATCGTTGTGAACATTAGCTGATACCTTGCTGTGATTTCTAGCTTGTTTGATTAGCGTTTTCTTAGAAACCTTGAAGACGATGGGCGACTGTAGTTATTTTCGCAAATGGGGAAAAAGACCCCCCTCGTGAACCATGGACAAGGTAGTTTCACGTCTACCCTCATAGGACTGACGGAAGGTACAATAAAGAAGACTGCGAACCATGTCGCTGACGGTGAGGTTTTAGTAGCTCAGCAGCGTAGCTCTGTGGAAAAAAAACATTTTTTCCAACCCACTTGTTATCTTTTCTCATAGAATCTCTGTACAGCTAGGGGGATCCGTTAGAATCTTATCACCTAGACTTTGGAAAAATTAACCAGTCGATTAATCAAAGGTCTTAAATGTGCTTCGGATGTTCAACCTGACTCCACAAATTTTGAATTGGGTAGTGCCTTACCTTCAGGACCTAAAGCTTCACATTCAGGTAAAGGGTGGCCAATTACGATTAACAGCCGTGAGCAGTGGAGTTCCACAACAGTCTGCCTTGGGACTTCAATCACTTAACATAAATCCTCCCATGTATGTGCTATATGTTACTGGACGACACGGAGCTGGTAACATATCCACGCGACGAATCCATTCAAAATGATATCAGCAATACATCAGTGGTTCACACTAATCATTAACTGCCACACAACCANAGCATTCAAGGTGCCTACACCTTGCAAACAAACAACCGAGCTGCAAGTGAGAGTAAGGCGTCATCAGCGAGACAGCTTCCTTACGGCTTTCACTGTAGTCGTGAACTCATTTACGGGGATTTTCCTGTTGAGTGGACCGGACGCGCCTTCTCCAACTGTTGTAGCATGGCAGAATCGCTGGGGCTAACAAATTCCACTGAACAATTATCACCAGTCGTCTGACATCCTAAAAAAATGACCTAGCTTCAGTCTGGAAATTCCCAGTAGTGTTCATTAACCACATTTACACGATGAACGGTTAGGTTGAATGTGTCTCAAAATTTAACCAGTAAAATTGTACGACTCAACACTGTTTCTAAAAAATAAAGCCCGTCTGTAGTGATCCTTGCCTTTTTGTACTGTCTGGTTTGTTTGACATAGCAATTACTGCCGCTCATTATCACAAAACCGACCAGAGAACAAATGGTTTATCCCTTCATTTTCACAGCTTTCGGCGGAATCGGTGGACATGAGTGTTGCACGAAGACGTATGCTCTCTCAGTTCACAGATCACACCACTGCCAAACGAAAAGGAAGAAACACGTGGGCTGATGAGTCAGGCGTTTATGCAAATACACACATTAAACGTCAACTGGATGCTGCTGATAATCACATGATTGAAATCCTCAGTTCGCCCCAGAACTTTTGGCCTTCAAAGCAATGATTAATTAGTTGATCAGGTAGATTTATTAGCAGTTGTGTTGATCTATGCTTCTTGGTAATGGGCTTATCACAAAGTGACTGTTGAATTCGATAGGTCCTTAAGTAAAACATCCGATATAACAACCGGACCCAGTTCACCAACCCAACTAGGCAGACGCTATTTAAGCACCAGTAGCCACTATGGCACATGCTCACTTCAGTATGAATTTATATAGCGGTGAACGGCACCATTGCTCGACATCCTCGAGAATTCGAACGGATATAACCTGATTAAGTTATTTGTGAAAGCAATCCGGTTGGTTCTTAGTATAGCACAATAATGGGATGGTGCCCAGTAAGAGAAGCAAAACTGGCAACTAAGCGGATTGTCTAGAAAGCGACTTCGCATGCAGCTATCGTTTGCTCAAGTAATTCGCACATAGGAATTACGCGGATCGATTTATAATAGCGCATTTGTTTTATTTTTTCAGGTTCTTGTTTCAAAATATGAATTCAGTCAACCTCCCAGAGTAGTTAACAAGTACCCAACTTTGGTGCTACATCGGAATAGTTCCCTTAAATTTCCAGTGTGATAAATCCCGATTCGGTTATTCCCAGTTGCGCTTCTTCATTCTGTAAAATTCTTAGAAACAAGCAGATTATTTACCTACTTTCTACCGCATATACTTTAACTTCCGAATGTGTCTAGTTTGTCCCATATAAACAATACAGACACCATGAGTGTTGTTTCCCACTAGCATTTGAACGTGTCAGAATGTACCACATCCTCCAGGTAGTTTATCATAAATTTTGCGTAATTAACATGTAAAAGACAACAGGAAATAGTAAACTTACCAAAATCCGAGGGAAAATGGGATTGTGTGGGGAAACGAAAAAGCATGTGGAGGAAAGAACCCCACACCACTGTATACGGAGATCCATAACAGGAGTGCAACTGATCCCCATTCTTCACATTAAACATCGTCGTTAAACACAAGTGTTCATTGTCCTTCGGACATCAGTCAAGAACACTGAAGTAAGCTCCAGTGACAGTGCCGGTGTACGTCTAACCGAAGCCACTCGCTGGTCACCAGACTGACGCTTTCAGTCTAACCTACTATTCTTAAACAAAGCAGGGCGCAGTAAGCTTGTATTCGTGAGATACTTGCAAATTGAAGAAAGTTGTCAGAAGAGTTCGCTGTGCTCAGGGGTCGACAGAATCTATGTCTCGAGGACGTGTCGACGAACTCCGTCCCTGCTTACACAGTGTTCTCAACATATGTTGCTGACACTTCGCAGACATCCATGATCAAAAGGAGACTCCGTGAACATCCCCGGAGCAGATGGACCAACGTTTGCAGCCGTAAATTGTGCCGCTGTTGACAAGGCATTATATGTCCGGTCTTTCATAAAAACACCGGAATCGTAGATGGCATGATTTGGCAAACGCCATTCGAGCTTTGTTTACACGATTTGTAATCTCATCGGACGTTCCACTAATGCTGATACAAGCTCCAAAGTAAGTGAAATTTTAGGCTACCCCCAGAGGCTCACTATCAACAGTTGGAACAGACAGAACGCTGCCAATGTTGCAACACCACGTCGCACTTAGAAAGTACAAAGGTCATACCAAACTAACGAACTGAAGCCTTTACTCTGTCTAGGATGCTCTGGGATTTTCAGGAACCCTTACAGGTTGGAACAATGTCTTCTACGTAGTCGATATCTCAGAGTAGAGCGCCTGGAGGCAGTTCCATACTGTCATATTCACAGACTGTTAGGGCGAAGTCTACGATTTCGTCGATTACGAGGTTGAGCAGAAAAGATGCTCGGCAAGTTTGCCGCACTCCGTGTGAGATGTCAGCGAGGTGCTGCCACGAACACTAGTCCGGCCTGAAGCTTGAAATCAAACTGCTTCCAAGATACTGATATACTTTTCTAACAAACTCTTCACAGACAAAGAATCCAAGTTTACAGTTTTGTCAGCTGAATCGAATGCCTCTCTAATTTCAACCAAGCAAATGTCAGTCCTCTTTATTTAGAGTGGAGGTCAACAATTTGACAGGAAGTAAAGATGTGACCAATGCAATCATGCCCGGGGAGAATCTCAGACTACTCCTCACGGATGTGTGGCTCATGCGTCTCATTTAGTCTACGAAGTACAACGGCTGGAACCGGACCCGACGCGATATGAAACAGGTTAATCTTTCAGTGATTTGCGCACGAAGTGCGTGAGTCCTTTTTGAAAACAGATGGGAGTAGCCAGACCTGAAACAACTCCACTTACCAAGAGCAGCCGGAGCAGAAGCGTCAGTCCTTTCATTGAGACTAGGCTCCCATCTGCAAAACAAATGAGGGAGTTCATCTGGGTCGGGCGCTTCGTAGCGCTTCAGAAACTTCCATCCAAATACGACTTCTGTTTCTGAAAACAGAAAAACATCAATGAGCGCAAGGATTACCGGAAAGCATAACTAGCGGCGTAAATGACCAGCCGAACTGCCGTTACAAGTGCCCAACCCAACGTTCTAAACATCGTCACAAGTTATGGATTACTTACCACTGGATTCGTAGGGCACCTAGTTCACACCTGGCTTCCTGCTACTC
Source organism: Paragonimus westermani (assembly GCA_008508345.1). Taxonomy (NCBI): domain Eukaryota; kingdom Metazoa; phylum Platyhelminthes; class Trematoda; order Plagiorchiida; family Troglotrematidae; genus Paragonimus; species Paragonimus westermani. The sequence goes on from QNGE01000468.1 coordinate 263,028, forward strand.
GTTGCTTGGATGAAACTCCCGAGAGGTCCCGGCAACAGCCGCTTGTTCCAGCCCGATGACGCATTGCGTCTGCCACGCCTCCCGACTACATTGCGAACTGTGTTATACTGTTGGTGGATGGAATATTTCGGCGAGTATCAAGAAGTTAGAGCGACCGCATAGAAACCCGGAGGTTGACAGCTAAACGAACAGTAGTACTACACGAGGTAGTACAACATTTGCATTCCATGCCAGATGTGACTTACGTTTTTCAAAGTCTTTCGGGGTGTGGGGTAAACGCGCATTTGTAAGTGAGGAGCGTTTGTGTCTCTGTTGGGTTTGACCAGCTTGTGTTTGACAACGAAATGGCCTCTCACCAAAGCGCACAGCGAATGTACGCCAACAATTGACGAAGGAAGTCGCCAGAAACAGGGCGTTAGCAGAACAGAGTTACAACAAACCTTCACCACTGCTCGTTCGATAAGTGCCGCCAGATTGCTGATCACTTGCTATGCTTTTCAGCGATTAGTCTGTCCATCTGAGGGTTCACACCTCCAGCCAGCACTGCAATGTCCGAGGACCGTCTTGTGTGCAGAAGATTGGTGGCTGGGTGACAAAAATCATATCTGGTTGTATCCGGACCATGGTCCATGGGAGCGCGCGCCGCAACAAAAAAAGTGCCTCGCGATGCTGTAACCGTACCTTCGAATCCGAAGGTGCGAAGAAAGCTGTTAACAGGTACCCAATTAAGTAGCACCCTCCCTACGAACACGCTTACAACAATTCCAACACCGGTTTGAGTCACGTAGCCTCCAAACCGACACATTGTGCGTGCATGATGGAACGAGCGACAGATATTAAAAATGTGGCACTGTACCCAAACCTTGAAGCCAGGGTTCAGCGGACTGTGGATTTAGATGGCCAAACCGTTCAAATGCTCTAAACATTGTTGGCAAAATAACTAGGTTAAATCATCCACACGTACACATGTGGCACTGATGCCAACTCTGATTCATCAAAGCGTCACATATAACATTTGACACGCAGCTGATACCACCGCCACCACAAAGGTAGTACAGAGAAACAGATCATGTGGAGAAAAAAATTAACGGATGAAGAAGTAATTTGCGGAACGAAGTGGCTCCCAACACAAGCTCTGGCAAATACGAATTCCGTCACGTCAGACGTCGTTGTCAACAAAAGATACTCGTCCTTCGAATTCCACCGAGTAGCTGAGAACGTACTGGCTTTGATGTAAAAAGTTCAATTCCCGAAAGCTAGGTTGCACTCTTATTCCCCAGCACAACACAGGCTAACTGATCATAAAGTGGTAAACAATGGGTTGGCATATATCAGAAGTGTAAGAGTCAATGAAACTCGGATAAAACATTCCAGCAAACAAGAAGCTCTAGGAATAACACAGTGAGCCAGTGATTGACAGCCGTTCTACACTTATGGGGAAAATGTTAGACCGGAGGTCAGTACTCTCTGACAGGCACTGAGTTTGTGGTTCGGCCGATTCGCCTACATCATCAAAAGAATCATGAGCCTGACCAAAAGGTACTGTGGCTCGGGCCGCCGCTCACCTCAACAGTGACGTGGAATATCCTAAAAGGAAAGAGTACTACGAAGGACAAAAAAGATTGAAGAAGACTAAATGGAAGAACTAGAAATGGTATGGATACAGGTACGCCATTGACTGCGACACACCGCCATCTCGGATAGCGTCTCTAACCAACGGTTTGAGTGATCACGAGGAC
>QNGE01000468.1:268919-282027 GCA_008508345.1 Paragonimus westermani
CTCTGCCTCACTGCCTAAGCACTCCTACGCGGTCAGCAGTGCGACATACAATCCTATGAGTGCTCTCCTTTGGCCTGTCTGACAAGGTTGCACCTGGAAGGACCGGAGTCCTAGTCAGCATAGCCCGCCGGATCAAAACAGTACACAAGCCCGACCACCACGTCAAGGTAGCAGTATAGGTCGGGCGATTCGCCTACATCTAAAACGGAGAGAATTTCCAACGAACTATTCACCCTTACAGAGAAATGGCCTAGGCACATCCACCTGTATTCACAGTATGTACGATATAGTGGCAACGTCTGTTACACAGCGTATTGAGTTGAGCATAGGTTAGATGCTTTCTATTTGCTTCATTTTAAATGGTTTTCTTGTGATGGACGCTCGTGTTACCGCTAAACCACGCTAGTACTGCATTCCCCCTGTATCCCTATGGTCTCTTGTTAACAATACAGCTTTGAAGACAATCGCGCTTTTTCGCTTCAAATAGTACAAGAAAACATTGATAATCGAAAATCAGTGCACCCTAAAGGCAGACCATCGTCAAAGTAAAGCTGTAAGACGTTCACCAATGTCAGGCTGCCAAGCATCACAACAATGCTTGTCACTTAAATCACGCTCGTCAAAATTCACAGCGCCAACCTTTTGTGTCATGGAAGTGACAGGAAGTCCTAATTGATTCGAACCAATGAGAAAACCGGTATCACTTGAGCCGTATGGTCGGTAGGAATAAGTATGGATAAAAGTATAGAACTGCAACAAAATAACCAAACAATGGGAATGGTGTAAAAACATGTTAGTACAACAAACAGGTAAATACAACGCGTTACAGGACCAGTATATGTACAGAGCCACTGAGGAATCGGTCAGGAGCGAAAAGCTGTAAAAGGGATCAAAATACTCGGTCATAGTAGAGATTGTCATCTGGCATTGGTGGTCTCCTATTCGGATGGCCCATGTTTGGAGCCCCAATGAAGTTCATCTGTTGCACAGGACCGCGTGTGCCGACAGGTCGGTTTATCATTCCTGGAGGAATACGACCACGAGGATTGTTCGTTGAAGACAAGAATTCCAAATAGGAAGTGCCGGATTTTGAAAACGAACGAAGATCTCCAGGTGAAGGATCTTCGTAAAAATAGTCGTGCGATAGGGCTTGCTCTGCATCCAAACGCTTGCTCGGGTCTAGGACGAGCAATTGGTCTATTAAATCGACGGCTGCGAGAGAGGGTATTTTAGGCGTGAGTTTCTCGCGCACGTGCCGCTTGATGTCCTGAGGAAGTCGGGCTTCACGAAAGCTTTCCAGTCGTTGGACACCGGGCCATACTTCAGGTGTGATGGAACCACAAAGATTGATTATCAAATTGAGTTGATTGAGTTCGTTATCGCCCTGGAAAAAGCGGCAATAATAGTCGGTAACATATCAGCTACTGATACATGAACAGGATAAGCAAAGGAAACAAACTAGTGTAGTCAAATTATTCGGCGAATCACACACCGAAGACGGATAGTGATAGCAACAGCACGGCACTAGACAACTGTAAGGCAAACCACTTGTGCCTCAAAATACACTGCGTCGTACACGTCACTCATTTAAATGAGTACCTGGAAATTACACTTAAAAGGATGCCCTAGATTTGTTGACGAAGACCAGAAAAGCTCAATCATTAAGGATGTGACAAGTAAGATGATTGAATTACGTCTTGACTGTCCGGCACGTCAAGTACTCCTTTGTCAACGCCACAGCCGACGGCTTAAGATATGAATTGGAATGAGCAATGGCTTAGTGTAGGAAATTTAAAATCGGTACGTTAACTACTGTAGACCGTACTCACTTTTCATTCTGGAGATCCCGTGACTCACTGTCTGTTGTTACAAACGTCAGGAGAGATAGCGACCAACGGAGCTTAGTGGCGCGAATGTTATTTTTGCAAGGCATAGTGAGGACAGCCAATCGGAAACAGTGGCGTAAGTCACAGGGAAGCGTCTTGTAGATGCCACGTCATTCTAAGTGTAACGGAGTCGATTGTTTGCAAAGTATATGCACTTTGGTGGTGCATCGTGGGGTTAAGATATAAGGATTTTATGAGGTACATCCCATCCGTCTTTAAGCTAAGGATGGTCTACTTCTACTCACAGATGATGCGTCTCCCCAGTTTGGAAGAAAAAACGTAGGCTTCTGTGTGATATACCAGGTCGTGTGAGTTGTACATTGTCAGGTCGCTTTAGCCGAAAACGCAAAGGCGTTAGTAATTTGCTATCCCAGATTCCGATGTTTGAGGAAGTAAACGTAAGAGGGAACCTTAAACGTAGTGACAGACACAATTTTCGTGCGGTACATTAACGCGATGAACAGTATGCAGAAAATTACATGCAAGCAATTTATCATCATCCCTTTCAGCCTTATGCCGTACCCGCGTACACTACGACTCGGACTGCCGCTGGTCCTAATAGCAATGCAACAAATAAATACGAATGTGTGAAAAGTTTAAGCAGCAAAAGAAAGAAGATCAGGCGCAATTGATATAGTGCTTCTGCTATCTAGCAGATACCTAGAAGCGATATTTCAAGCAGATGGGACAGGGTGATGTTGGTAGGTTAACCAACAGAATATTTGCAATGACAAAAACTCAGTTTCGAAGTAGCTCATTGTACTTTGAGGATGTTATGCGTAGCCTCATGTTGGACACTCCGACAACCTAATTAATATAGTATGCATATTCTGTCCATGACCGGCGCTCGGATCCCGGTCGATGTTCTCATAAGACAATCCAGGCTTAATGGTTACATCCGAAAAAGGTTTGTCTACAGGTTTATTTAAACGCGAGAACTGCGATTAAACATAGGCGGTGGTCAATTTACAATGAGCAAAGCTCCGACCATTTATTAAAAATGCACTGCAGTCAGCAAGCGTTTTTCCGCGTTTACGGAAATTGGTCATCTGAGCCTACCGCGATAAGTGGTTTGCTACCAGAAAGATGTCTCAAGTCTTGCTAATCCTCCGGACACACACCTTAGGATATTGTGTGGCACAAATGGATAAATCCAAAGAGTGATGTTCAGTAGCATGAATAAAAGCCCACTGTTTAACACGATAGGTGTTTTGTTCAGCCCACAACTGGGATGTAGATAACTCATTATATAGAAGCATATGAAAGGAGTCAGTACTAGGTCAAAAAATAAGGATGCTATCCAACCCCCATGATTCGGTTCTTGTGACGCACCAAGCGTCTGGCAGAAGAAGCTATAAATCCAGTGAATTTTGTTCAAATTCCCGGTCATCCAGGAAGGAAAGATGATGAACAAAACGAGGCAGTGAAAGTGGTGAGGAAAACATTCCACTCTCACATAGCGTACAAGTGTGTGAACGAGGTTCACCAGCATCACCATTATGGAAAGCAATACATCAGTGGTTTTTACTGACGCTTAGGTGCTATACAACCATATGGTAAAAAACAAACATTGTGCAGGAAAAAAGAAAAATCAAGGGAGAGGAAGAGCAAGAGAAGTTTCTTTCGAATTGTAGTCCTGACAAAGTCTATGAGGTGGAAAAGGAACTCTGCCGCAGGCTGGAAAGGTTGAGGATAAAAAGCGTAATCTCTGTCGATCAACGCAGACTGATGAAGCCAATCAGCACACGCACACTGCACATGTACAGACCGTCCGAAATACACAAAGCCAATGCCCCACTTTGGCCCGTGTGTAGCATACCTCAGCATAAATTAGCTCATTAGCTAGCTGATTTGCTTGGTCTAATCAGGGGGCAATTCAGTAAGTACAGTCTGAAGGACAGTTTCGAACTTGTTAATTGTATAGATGGTTTAAGTGTCTGAGACAAGCTGATATGTTTATTCGATGTGATGCTCCCGTTTACTGACATTTCGCCCCGTTAAACGGTTGGTAGCATTTGAGAGTTTACTGTAAGCAGCAATGTTTCATTTCCGATCTCAGTAGGCGCGCTGAAATCATCACTTTTATGTAGACAATGTAATGTTCAACTTCCAGACGTACAGTTTCCAAGTGGACGGGGTTGCAATGGTCAGTCCGGTAAGTCCATTTCTAGCGGATTTCTTCGTGGCTAAACTAGAATCCACATTATGTGGAAGCCCATCAAAACCGGCGTTCTATAGGCGCTACGTAGGTGATACTCTGGTCATTTTGAGAGCTCAACTGACTCAAATAGGTCACTGTTGAAGTGGAACCAAGCTCACCGGAAGTTGAAACTGACGAGAGAGAACGAAGCGAATGACTGTCTTCCTCACTTGAACATTCTACCACTCGAAGACCAGACAGCATGGTAGGAAGAACCGTCTACAGGAAGCCCACCTGGACATGATAGTATATACATTTCGAAAGTTTCTGCCCGGTGCAGCATAAGGGAAATCTAGTTGGGACGCTTTCCCACAGATCACGGAGGCTTCTCACAGAAGACAACTTACAGCCAGAGTGAAGCTTACTGACAGACACTTTGCAAGTCAACGGGTACTCCCTGCAATTTATTATAGAGTACAGCAGAGCCGTCATCCTAACTGTAGAAATGACGACGGTACCGAAGAGGTCGGTGTACTTAGAACTCACGTTTCTAAGCAACAGCTTGTCAAGAATGACGACGAACTGTCTAACAGCGGCTGTATCCAGGACGTATAACGCTGATCACTGCCCACAAGCGAGAGTGTTTGAGCGTTCAGATTTGATAATTCGGTCGTGCCTAATGTGAGGTGAATGGCACAGTGGTCAACANATGCGAACGCTGCGATCAAATGTGAGTGATGGTCAACTTGAAAATAAACCAAATCTTCAACTACTCATCAGTAATGCCTAAATATCGATCGGGTGAGTCAGCTAATAGACAAGGCAGGTGAGGCGATTGAACGACGTTTTTCTGTCCACACAAGGTTGGATTACGTAATCGACTGGCAGTGGCCTCGGCAGTGGCTCACATTTGCTGGCGAACAAGTTTTGACCGGTTTGGTGGGACCCTGTATGTAACAGTGAACGATCGATCTATGTTGACCTGATGATCGCTGTCAGCCAGGTGACCTACAATGACGCTTGTGATTGATTTTCTCTCACCTGTCCCGACCCATACCGGATGATGTTCTCTGATTCTTCTAGACAGGTGCCGAGTCGTACGACCCACGTAGTTTGCTGAACAATCGCAAACGAACGGTTAAATTGTCATAGATGAGTTGTGGGCCGACACTTTATCTTTCAGGTTTAGAGTAATCAGCGTTGAACTGGTGAATGAGATTATCGGTCTGGCTGCGTTGAACGTTCTCTTAAGGGAACTGGTAATTCGACGGGTCACTAGTTCAGTCAACGTATCTCCTTTGTATGACAGTCGCATGCAGTTAACACTCAATCGGCGTCCACAAACACAAAATTGAGATGATATGGATTCTGTCCAACACCAAGTTTCGCATGTAACTGTTTATAGTATTAGCCTTCTTCCGAACTGTAACAGCCTGATGAGATTTTATTAAAAAACATATGTTCGCTACACTGTGTTCTAAAATATGAAAGCTCATAGGAGAGTATTCAACGACACCTAAAAGAGCAGACATCATATTGATTAGAAGTTCAGTATGATCTTCACACCACTTTGATCTCAAGAACGTTGACAAGAAAGTGTCTACCGACGAGTTAAGGTTACTAACTGTAAGGAATGACGACATTCGCGGCTCACACGATTAGCACATATAAAGCTATAGACGTGAAAATGGACTTATCGAGAAAACTGAGCAACTACGGTGAATCCACTACATTGTTAGTGTGATGGAATCAAGACTAACAATTGAGTGTCCAATAGTAAGGTGCATGAGAGCCTTGCCAGTATTACAAGGTATATTTTGCCATACCATAAAACACCTTCGTCTGCTTTATCCACAGTATGTGACATTCCGAACGGCTTGTCGTTCAGATAGAAAGATATCTCATTAAATGTGACCTTCAAAGTAATAGAAGATCGTCCATCCCAAGAGGTTCAGCCTTCATTGGAACAACACGCAGTGGTAAAGATTAAAGAAATATCGACGATTGTGAGTACAGTCCATAGTTACGATCAACTGTCAGACCATCTGTGATACCTTTGCTGGAAGATACTGAGGGTAGTGAATATGAAAAATGGCCCTATCATTTTTCGGTGAAACTAGCTGCTGTCCGGCTGCTCCCTATGGCACAACTGTATTGAACAGCAACGGGACATCAGCTACTGATGCAACTATCAAGAAGCAAACAATAATAAACCTTCGCAGTCAAAAAGCAGATGAAGCACTTCCAATGAAGGCCTGACAGATCGATTTCCAGATAATCAAACAAGCCCGTAAATGACAAGATCGAACACAAGAAATACTGATTCTGAGTGAGCCAATGATCAGTCATAGAAACAACGGCTGTTCGAGGGGTAAAAACAAGGACCTGAGTACTAGAGGGAAAATTAACACGATAGTGTTCGGTTTAGTCAACCAGAAAGAAAAGCGCCAACCATCGATGCTGATATCACGAAAATAAGTCCAAAACTTAAGTTTAAGATCAGTAAATTAAGGAGGGAAAACAAATAATGCAAATTGCTAACGAAAATTGAAGACACCTTTTATACCATTCAGCCAGATGCGTCAGCGATGAACCTTAACGGCTGGCTGTCCTCATAGATAGCAAAGGTGGATTGTGAGTGAAATCAAAGGGGTTGTCGAACGCACGGCAACTCTCAAAACGTAATAGAGATGAAGGAAAGGTCCCCTTGGGTTGGATGCAAATGGTTACAAATGAGAACAACGCGAGCTCCATCAGGATTAGAACGATCGACAGCAACCGCGTTCAGCTAACCAGTATGTGCCTGACTAAACGAAAAACCACATTACAGCAGAAGCAGTTAAAACTGGCTTATGCTATCCAAGATTCCCTACGGCATCTGGCAATAACCACACACTAAATCAGAAGGATGATTGCAAAAACGTTTCTCAAGCAGACAGGACGAATAACAAGACTGTTGAGCATAGTTAAGTTTGACAACACTGGCCAACTTCACAATGGCTCAATCGTAACAAATCTAGGTTTTTGCAGTGCCAATTCAATAAGGGATGTGTTATGTTAATTGGTCTACAAAATCACTTTCGTGGCTTAGGCAAAATTTCCGAGTTTGATCTCTAGTAAAATGAATTATCCATATACTTCTCATCTGCTCCGGATTTACAGTTCAAGCGGTACGTTTCGAGGAGTTCAGGCTGGAAACCAACAACGCTATCCTTGAACACTGATAAGTTATATAGACGAAGTCCAGGATTTCACAACTATGTCTCCTCTAATTTGTCAAAAAATTTTCAAATTGAGCATCACTCACATTTGATAGCAGCATTCGCATTCAGATAGACTTTCCAGCCAGCCTCTTTCGAAATGAAGCACTAGACCCGAGTTTCGCTCTAATTAGAGCTCATCAGCAGCGCATATCCTTGCCACGGTCGCGATTTGAACTCCGGCCATGCGTTCATGAGGCAACCATGTTGACCACTGCGCCATTCACCTCACATTAGGCACGACCGAATTATCAAATCTGAACGCTCAAACACTCTCGCTTGTGAGCAGTGATCAGGTTGTTCGATCGTCTTGAGAGAAGACACAGTTACTGCCTGTTAACTCCAGTCGATAACCCCGCGATAAGGACTTCCAAGACAGGTCGAGATCACTGAACTCATTAAACATGCAAGGCGATATTTTAGATTACTGATAAATAATTTCCAGAATCTTGACGTATTTTTCTACTTTGATGTAACAGTCAGGTTTGTACACTGCATTGAGCCGGGGGACTATGCCGACTAAGACACCAGTCTTTCCTGGTGTAAATCTGTCAGACAGACGAGAAGTGGATGCACTCATGAGGTTGTGTGTCGCACTAATGACCGCGTAGAAGTACTAAGATGGTGAGCCACAAGCTTACGAGCATACAACGGAACTGTTTTGTTAAAGCTATAGGACTGCCTTCAGAATCAAGAAGAGGGTTAGGAAAAGCACCGTCAAACAAAGAGCATTCCGATCGCCCAATCGCTGACCGTGGCCGCCAGAGAATTATCCAATACGGTCGAAAAACATATGGTATCACCCGAAAACCTGATATAGCTTCGAATATATTCAGTGAGCGCAGCAGTCCTCAGGCCAGGCAAGCTCCTCAATGTCAGGTGAGTCAGGCTCTTGAGTAATTGGCCCCACTGGGTAGGGTTCCCCCTAAAATGCTGTTTCCTGTTGTCTCGCAGGTCAGACTTTTGAGTAAGAGGCTCGGACTCCGCGACATAAACAACCGGGAAGTATCAGAAGTTATTGTTCTGTCGACAGTGACAATATTCACCTACTAAACCTTCTTTCTTTTATTTTGTCCCCATGATTTTCTGGTTCCCATGTTATCTCAGGCGATAGCTGTTTTCCAAAGTAAAAACACCTCATAGACATTAGCGCCCCCGACGTTCGCAATTCTCGACAAGTTGGTCGGCAGGATGCTCTGGAAAGTATTCTCTCAACTCCAGAGCCATGAAATCGGTGAGTGAGATTATACATGGAAAAGGTGGTTCACATATCAAAAGTCAATCGTTCCGGCTTGACAGGTAGACCAAAGTTTTTGAGGAACAGTTCAGCTGGCCTCAACCAGACTATGTGGACGACGGGGCCCGAACAGTCGGTTATCGCGTTCCAGACTGCTTTCAGTCAGAAGCAGAAGTGGCTCTGGAGCTTACGTGATTGAAGCGAAACAAGCTTTCCTGACTAAATCTATTCTTTCCTACTCTTTTCAAGAACGGCGAATGGGGAGAGGTTGTTATCAGAACTGAGGAAATTCATTCAGACGGTGTGGGAAATCGAAGGGGTATCTCAAGAATGGTGCTCAGCAATAGTAATATCGTTGCCAGAAAGGCGGTTCGAAGTCTGTGATAACCACCGGAGAGAAGGAAGTAGAAGTGGTCCGAAAGGGACCTAACTACTAAAAGGAGTAGCTACTTCCATGTTCAAACATACAACATCAAGGTGTCTACACCCTACAAACAAACAACCGACCAGTAAGTGAAAGTAAGGCGTCATCAGCAAGACAGCTTCCTTACGTCGTTGAATGCAATCACTTCACAGAAAACTCGGCCAAACAACAACATTCACGCCACTGAGCTCGGTTAGCTGCCGTCTCGCTCAACGTTTCCAACCACCGACTCTTTGAGACGCGAAGGCCCAGCCCGGAGGAAAAACCCGATCTACAGTGATCGACCCCTTCGTGAACGACTTCATTTCTGTACACCATGTCATCATCTGTCCACCTCCCACTTTACGCCAGTCGGTCGCAGCGTTGGCAGAAGGTGCTCGGTGTCGCAGACGACTAGCACGCATCCTTAATACACGACCTAACCATTTAAATCTGTGCAAGTGTAAGGAGTGAACAAAAGAACTCGTTTGATAATCAACGCCAAACACCCACCCACCCTAACCTCCCCGCTGTTTGCACGTTCATGCTACCCGATACGAGCGATTGAACGCAGATGTCGGTGGTCAAGTACCTGAAGACGGTTCACATCCTCTACTTTTAGAGACCAAGCCTCAACTTTAAAGTAGCACAGCCGTCACTGTCGTCTTATATACCCGACCTTCAAGCATCAGAGAGATACCTTTCTGTCGCCATGGGTGCTTCAGATTAGCGATTAGAGATACGCGCCTCCATTTCACTCCACACACCCCCATCGCCGCTGATGCAGCTTCCTAAGCATACAAACCGGTCAACAACCTCGATGGCTTCATTACCTAACATTAAATCTACATAATCACAGCAGTCTTGCAGGGGCACTTTGCATTTTGAAACTGCAAAGCACTTTTAGAAGTACTTAGCAGAACGCAAAATATCGTCCAGCACTGTTTGTGGGCTTGGAAAGTGTTTAACAGCAACAATTCGTCATCAGCATCACCACAATCCGTCAATCTTCCACCAGGAAGGAGATCCCCGCTGGCGGTTTGTGAGCGCCGCGCAGTCTCTTCCTAATTCCCCCATGACAAAATTAAACAAAAGTGACAGTGGACAGCCTTGACCTACGCCGCTCGTAGTGCTGAAGCTGTCAGTCAGTTCACCAGAAACCCTAATCTGAACTGAAGTATGCGAATAAAGCGCCGACAGTATGTTCCCATACTTGATCAGCATACTCTTGCGCTTAGGCGACTCTGAAGGGTGTAGATCGACCCACCGAATGGGACGCACCTTTACAGTAAAGAAATACAGGAACTGTCGGAAGGCGGTACACATGACGCTGTTCCACAGTTTGATGAAGTGTAAAAATGTGACCTATACATCCCCGCCCAGAGAGAAACCGTGCCTGTTCTTCGCTGATGTTTGCCTCTCGAGCTGCGGTGAATCGACGAAGTATAGTGGAGACCAGAACCCTAGCTACAGCTGGGGTCAAACTAATTTCCCTATGGTTTTCGCAGGAGCCTCTGATACCTTTAATGAATATTGGAACTATTAACGAGTGACCCCAGCACGGAGATATGGTCTCCGTGTTAAACACGAGTTGAAACAACCGAAGCAATGCATCTGCTAAAGCCTCCTCACCTTCCTTAACAAGGTGTTGGCACGAATTCATCTGCTGCATCGGCCATATTGTGTCTGAGAGCCGAAATGCAATTGCGGACCTCAGTCTTACTGAATGCTCCCAAATTTACCAACCAGGGTGCTACACTGCATGTCTGTGGAGGTGACATAATGGAAGCGGTGGTTAGCTAAAGAGAACATCAAAGTGTCCCGCCCACCGCTCTAGTCTTCCGGATTTATTATAGATGAGTGTGCCGTCTGTCTCGCTGGTAGTTCGACTGACAGATGGTCGCCTGGGTACAGTGGTACGGATAAGCTTAGCGCGTCTATCGATACTTGCTGAAGCAAAAGCGGTCTCTATTTCCCTAACTTTCCTCATTAACCATGCCCCGCAATCAGCCTTTAGGCTACGTTTCAGCTTCCTACGAATACATCTCCTAGACTTGTTATATGAACTGCCAGGAGGAATGTTCTGTCTAGATTCTAACAACTCCAAGGATTTCTCTGAGATCCAATGTTTGTTCAACCCATATACCCCCTTGCCACATGCCAAAAGAGCTGCTTCATAAACTGCCTGTAAGATTTGGATCCATCAGCCATCAGGACCTTCGGAGTGAGAGCTATTTAAGCAGTTGTCTAGGCTGGTTTGGTATTTATGCTTTATTGACGGTATAGCCCGTTTCTCAACATACAATCGTTGCGGTCGGTGGGATCGTTGCCCAGCAAAAGTAAGAACGAAACGACAACGTACCAACGCATGGTCCGAGCCCAAGTATGTGCTCCGATAAGAACGACGTTCCCGAATCGAACGACGTCATCCATAAAGAACAGGTATGTGGTCTACCCGAGATCAGGCCTGAGTTGGGGAAGGTGGACACCAAGTACAACAATGAAGTGCACGATGTCTAAAGCTAGTGCTGACTAAAAATAGCTTACGCTCAGCGTACAGCTGTAACAGCCGCTGGCCATTATCTGAACCCGCCTCCCAAACTAGACTCAGCCGCACCAAGGCGGCCGATCTGAGCCACAAAAACTACATCAGAAGTATGTGTCGAAAGAAGGAGTGCGACCAGATCCGAATAAAAGACGTCCTTGACGCTGGTGTCACTACGGTCAGTTGGAGCATAAGCCGACACAATGAGCAGATTTCTGAAAGTTTTGCGACTACAGCTGGCCTTAGCAGAACCTGTCAAACGGACGGCATAAAGTTTATTGTTAACAGGAATCCAATCTACTAACGCGGCTGTCATGCTGACCACTATACCTACTCCAGCCTTACCGGTGGCGGCAGCCGTGGAGTCTACTGAAGTGTGTAACCAGTGCGGGTGCTATTAGTTTCAAACGGTGACTAACATTCTGTAATGGAGCCTCTGAAACACAATAGACATTGACATTTAACGAGTCTAATGTTCGTGCGAGAGTGGACTGTTGACCTATTTATTTTAGAATGTGAACATTGAAAGCACTTATATTAACTCGCATTCTAGGTCCAAGCAAAGAACGAGGGAAGTCTGAAGCTGAATGGTAGGAGATGGGAATTACCGGCACAGTGTTACTATGGTTAGCCATGTGTTGTGGGACCTGCAGAGTAATAATCAGAAACCGGGGTCGGGAGGAGCCTGTAGCTAAATTTGATGGGAAGGCAGTGGAGGGGTCAACAGTAGCACGTTTCCGCCTATCCACCCTGCTGTATGGAGCAAATAAGGCGACCCGGTATATGCCGCGAGACGGCCGATGCAGTATGGAATTACTGATATTATGAGTATCCATGATTGCGTGGGCTGAGATACTGCCAGGACGCCCAGACCTAGACAATAGAACGATTAGGGTTCTTAACCAAAGGCAACGGGTGGATGGCAGTGTACCAACACTGATACTTTTTCTGGAGAAGGATGTCAACTTTCTTCCAACCCCCAACCTGGAGGACCAAGAGACTCGTTTGTCAGACCTCCACCTATTAGCCTGGGTGGTATGAGTGATTTTGTCAGTGTATTGGCCACATTGTCCAGTTTAGCCCAACGGACCATCAGGATGCGCAAGCCGTTACACCGCATCAAGGTACAGTATCGTTGTGACGGAAGGCACTAACCAGTAGCAAATATCCCTAAAGATTTTTGGGAAAACACAGCCCATTGCCATAATACGCCATGCCCTTCCAGTTGAATGCCTAATGAGTTTACAGTAAGTCAGATTTACAAACATGGCGACCAACTTTGCCGGAACAAGATCAGGTGCATGGTCGTGTGTTAAAAGGTGGGCTGTTATGTGTTGTACTGGACCCAACAGTGAGTGGATATTATCATCAGGCTGCAAGAACCGAGTTAAACCAGTGGCACAAGAGCTTGGCGTTACCACTGATGCTGATAAGCACCAGCACCTCACTTGCACATGGACATGTGAAGCCGTTCAGACATGAACACAAGTCGTAGGGTTTCACACGGTTGACGACATCCGTGTCAAGCTGGTCTGTAGCGGTGACTGAAGCCAAGGACACCTGTGTAAAACAATCACAAGTGGCTTGAGCTAAACCGCTTGCAGTTTCACTCACACATCATATTTCCAGGCCAAAAA
>QNGE01000469.1:4810-16517 GCA_008508345.1 Paragonimus westermani
GTTTGTCAGACCTCTACCTGTTGGCCTGCCTGGTATGAGTAACTCTGTCCAGTTTAGCCCAAAAGGTCATAGAGATGCGCAAGCCGTCACACCACGTCAAGGTCCAGTCTCACCGTGACGGGTATTAATCGCCAAATCGCTTATGTCACCCAGTCCGAAGACAACACGATCACGAACTAGATCATATTTAAAGGGTTTGTCACTAATCAGAAAACAAGGTCAGTTAGTTGGCCAGACAAAGATCCAGGCAATGCAGTGACGTACCACTTAAAAGACGAGTGTATGTGCGGGGTGCCAGAAATTGGCAATGAGGCTGAGAAGGCTCATGAAGAGCGAAGTGGCACATGACCGTGCCGACTATGAAGGTCACTTCAAGCAATAATGAGCTAGGCCTTTCCAAGGGTAAATAAAACGGTATTTTTGAGGAATTGGATTCTTCCCCGACGAAGTCAGAAGTGCAATTCCCTGGACGCGACCATCACCAATCCACCTGTTCTAAGAATACACATCGTCAATTTCTTGCCCCGTCTTTTTTATCTATATGACTTGTCCACCATATGGTGGAGTATAGTTTGTTTGTCTGTCAAAATATACACCCTATGTAAACTTGATGCGCCGTCGTTCTTTGCCAACAGCCATTCCCATCACAACTGTCCATTGTCTTCTGTCGAGGTGAACGAATGAATTAGACAACAAAACGGACACGCACAACAGCATGGTCAGATTCTAGGTGTTTGCTCCACAGTACGTGAGTCTGACAGAATGGTGCCGCCTGCAACTGACTGCTATATGATCAAGTTGTGTCAGTGGTTGAGAAGCACAGGGAGGTATCCATGTAACGCAATGCTTCTTGTGTTGCAATGCGGTGCTCGAAATATAAAGACCATGAGATGTTAACAGCTGCAACAGTCGTTCACCACTGTCAGTGCGTTGTGCCCGGACACCAAACATACCTCCCAGCCGCTTTTCCCTGGAGGGACGACCAAGCTGGGCGTCAAATTCGCCGGCTAGTATGAAAATGTCAGTGTTTGATCTGCTTCAGAGGGCGAATGGGCTTGCCGTAAAATGCATCTTTGATGGCACCTGAATAGTTATCCACTGGAACGTACGCCTATAGAATGATTTGCGTTGACAGACTTTAACCGATGTATTGAGTCTGACTATGTATTGAGTCTGACAGCGCACAAGCGACTATTCACTGGGACCTAATTGAGCAAACATCGCTTTGCTCTGAGAGAGAAGCGGTTGGATCGACAGTTATCTAGAGGTGAGCTCAAGTGGGTAACGATGCTACAATCGTAGACTCCTGTTTCCGACATACAACAAACACCGAGCTCTAGAAAACACTTGTCAGAGCAGCTTGCTGATCGACTTATCGGAAAGTGCGGACGTTGAGGACGCCAATGCTTACCAGTTGTTCTGGCTTTAGAAAACAATTATCACACGAGGGCAAAGATAATACAGAAAACTTGGGGGGTAAAGTAGGAGAATAAAGTCGTAGTATTTGAATAATGTCAGGGAGTACGATAACTTCTGGTACTTTTTGATTGTTTGCGTCGTGGAAGGGGGTTGATTTGAGGAACCTCACCCCGAGTCCCTGACTCAAAGGTCTGGCATGTGAGACAGGGTTCCCTTGGAGGACTTTACCAAGAGCCAATGACCTAACATTCTGGTTGGCTTGGCAGTAAGTGGTTTACCTAGCCCGAGGGCGCAGTGAATAAGACATTGATGTCTGATTCTGAGCACTACTGCGCGCAGCGGATGTATTCGAAGCTACATCAGGCTTTTGGATCATATTGGATGTTTTTTTCGGCCGTATTGGTCACGGCCTGCCGTTGGGCGCTCAGGGTACTGCTTGGTTGGGGGTATCTTTTCCGGCCTCCTTTCTCTGATTCCGAAGACTGCACTCCTGCGTGAACAGCAGTGCGACATATGACCCTATGAGTGCACCTGCTCTTCGTCTGACTGCTTCCTTTATCTGTCCGACAAGGTTGCACCTAGATGTCCTAATCAGCATAGCCCCGCGGATCGATACAGTGCGCATGCCTGACCACCACGTCAAGGTAGGGGCGTGGGTCCCAGAGCATCGGCACTCATGGACAGTCGTAGTCTTTTTAGATTTGAGGATTGTCTTCTATTTGGATACTCGTAGTGTCCTCTGGTACTGTCTTCTTCACAGTAGAGTCCCAGGAAAATACGTGGATCCACTGCGAACACTGTACGCCCACTTCGCAAGCACTTTGTGGGTTTATGAACAACTATTTAGGGTGTTCATCACTCCTAGTGGCGTTCGTCAACGGTGTTCGATCTCCCTGTTCCTGTTCAGTTTTATCAAGGGCGACATTCTGGAGGGTGCGCTCAAGAAATCCAGTGAGCTCCGTGTCGAGCTTCTTGGCGCCAGATTGACCGATATGGAGTACGTAGACGACATTGTCGTACTTAGCCCCTCTGCCGAAGACATGTTGAACAAAGTGAGTGACTGGGCCGGTTGGTATGGAATGCGCTTCGTGCATCCGTAGTGCAAAGTGCTGCTTCAAGGCTGGGGCGTTTCAACTCCTACCTTCTGTAATTCTAGCTGATGAGGTATCACTGAGGGGAGCAAAGACACGATTTGCCTTCACCGACTATTTGTGGCGCCGCAAATACATTCTGTGGCACTGTAAGGAGGGCTATATAATGCTTGGGTGCTTTCTGTTTCGTTCTGTGGTTCGTAAACATGACCTGCTCACCGCGATCATATCAATAGGCTTGTTGTGCTTGACCACCGTTTCCTCTCCCATGTAGCCCGCATCAAGTGGACTGATCGCGTGGGCAATACGACGGTTCGCCGGCTCATACTCCGAAACGCTCGAGATGCGTGATCAATTGGTCAGCTGACTACGTTGCACGGCCTACGATGGTTGCTTCACGTACTCCGCACATCAGCTGAGAGTTCACCTTACTGGGCCTCATATGTTGAGACCAGTATCAGTTGGATGCAGCCACTTGGTAGTCAACCAACAACGTAGTAGCGAAGTGGAAAGGTCCTGACTGCTCCATTGAGCAAAGTGGATAGGTGTCATCCGCCTAGCTGGGGTCTTCCTGGTCACTCAAATCGCTGGTTAGAAAAGCTATCCGAGATGACGGTGTGCCGAAGTCAGTGACGTATCTGCGATCACACCATTTCTGTTTCCTCCACTTATTCCTCTTTTACCAATGTTCAGCCTTCTCAGTAGGGTTTTCTCCTAGGATATTCCACGCTAGTGTCAAGGTGAGCGGCGGCTCGAGCCACAGTACCTTCTGGTCAGGCTCAACGTCGTTGTGACGATTTCCAAAATGTTTTAATTCGTGATGATGGATACTTTAAGGAATTGATCCTTAATATCTGCAGTTTGTTGTCTGTTTCTGATGTTCCTTGTCATACATCAACAGGCAGCCTTACTACACGTAATAACCGTCTCAAATCGACATGCCATCACTACTCAATACACTTCGTTCACTCATAACGGCTATGAGCCTGACCAAAAGGTAGTGACTCGATTCGTCACCCACTGCAACAGTGACAGAACAATGTGGAAAGCTGGCGAAATGACTAAAAATTGAAGTATGGCTGAATGAAAGAACTGGAAATGGTATGAATACAGGTACGTTATTAGTTATGGTACATTGTCATCTGGGATAGCGTTTCGAGCCAGCCATGCGAGGAATGAAGGTAACCCCAGCCGGAGAGGCGACACCTTTTTCCCGATCCTATCGCTGTTGTTGTAGACAAACCACTCGAGTTTATCGATTGTATCAGTTGTCTGAGTAACGTCATCGAATCCGCTTGGTGACGGAATGTCCGCTAGTCTTCGCCATCCGTGACATAGTGGAGACTTCTGATTGTCTCTTGTGATTTTGATGTTCCTGTGCGTTTAGTTTGCCCCGTAAATCAGAGGTCCAACCCACCGATGTGGATGTATCCGACCACTGTTGTCTTCGCCAGCTCGCTCGTGTCAAACAGACTGACTGTGCGAGCAACGCGACAGATCGTATAATAACAGTGTCTACCGTACTGCACATTGTCTAGTGACTGTCGACCGTTGGGAGAAACCGTAAGACGACCTGGTGATCCCGCCGAACCAGACCGGTAGGCTTCGTTTACGAAATTAGAGTTCGCGGCCATCGACACCGCTGACTGAAAACGTTCTCGAGCGTGGCATTGTCTTGGTCATTGATGAGCCTACATTCGTAAGGTTGTCAATTCTCCTTTTTAATAAATCCTTTGCTTTCCTTACTTATTCTACTACTCCGTGGACTACTATCAGGACCAACAGTAGCCCCAGCTATATCACTCGTGCGTGCGGCTGAAAGATGCAACTGGTGAGGATAAACCACACTGCCGCCTCACATTTCAACTGGTGTCCGTCAGTCCCACAGCTTTTCATTCCAAACTCAGTGTCTTTGGGTGTAGACCAGTTTATTCAGTACAACCACTCCGCGTTATTTTAGAATGACAGGTAGAGCGGAAGTAAATTGACAACAGCGACGGAAAGTGACATTTGTTAACTTGACGTTTTCGAGGTCAGCTTTCAGTTATGGTGTGCAACAGAGCGGAACATTATATGCGACACCTTTTAGCTCGTCTGCCACCTAGTGTCGTTTCTGAGAATGGGTGTTTTCAAATTTAATCTTACCGTGTATTCATCTCTAGGTTTCGTGGATACGTACATTTTTGCACGGAAAATGTTGAGGCACTTGATTCCCCAAACACTCAATTCCGCGTTCATGACCTTGGCGTGCAAAATGCGGTCGTTATTTCTTCCACCCAGGTTACCACGGTCTCTCATTTACCCTCATCAACAAACACCAGATAAAACTCCTGATCATCATCACAACCCCGAAGTAGAACGTCTTCTGAAGGAGGAGCTTTGTGGTTATCCTCCGTATACTGCCAGAAAAAGTTTGTTGCGCACTAATTTTATCTGTCTCAGTCAGACACGGTTTTCAGGACGCCATAATGATCAGAGATTATAAACGCAGACAAGTGGCTGCACATTACTCGGACCTGCGCTTACGACTGAACGCGATAAGAAAGAATACGATACTGCCTAAGGAAATTATTGTAAGTCAGTGTCTCCTTTATGTTTTGATTATTTGTAGGACATTGCTAGTCTGCAAATCGCTTCGTTGCCAAGAGACAGCTGCTGGACACGTATTAAAAACCGATGTGTTGTAACTTCGCGTCGCCGGGGTGTTCAAGACCGGTGGAGGATATCTCGCATCATTTGGCGCCGGTACGCTGACTACAACAAGATGTCTGGAGCACTTTGGGGAGCCTGGAGCTCAAACACTCAAAGTGTGCGTAGGCATATGTTTTGGCCACCACCAAAGAACCAATCAGTTGAAGAATATATAGAGAGATATTACAAGCAAATCGCAGACAATTAAAGTGTAGTCTTGGGCTTGTGTGATAAACATCCCTCTTTCTACTTATGTACATAAAATCTTCCCCACTAATGTTGCTCTTCACTGGATGTGCTGAGGTGAATTGTCCAGTCAGTAGCAATCCATTTGATAGGTTTTCGCCCCATAGTCAGAGCAGGTGTTCCAATTCACTATTTAGACGCTCAAGTTGCCCCACGTATTGTATCGACTGGGCGCTTTTGTTCGGAAGCGTGTAAAAATGCAGCGAAATATAACGTGGCATAAGTTGTACAACGTATTGTTTTTGACTATATTTCGGAGATATAGAAACATACATACTTAACACGGTGTCAGTGCATACGCACATTAATTCGCTAATCCCTAGATATACATAGTCGGAACCAGATACGAGACGAAGATACAAACGAACAGATCAGAGTATATTCTGAGAATAACAAGCGGTCTCACAAGTGGCTAAACGACATTGATACGGTAGATCACATGAAAATTCAGCAATCGAGCAGGCCGAAAGCATGTATGCCGTCATTGGCATGCGTAAACATGCAAAGTACGAAGTAAACTACTATTTTTGGAATTTTGCACATTGTGCAGGCCAGGGTTATCCCCAGGTCACGATGAAACTACATAAAGCGGCGAGCATTCCACAACAGTGAACGCCTCCAGTGTTTCATTATTCGAACAACACGACAACAAATGACGATTGTTTCTAGTATGTACTGCAGTTTGACAACTCTATTATGACCAACTTCCCACTGCCTGTGTTTTTAGTCGCAATGCTTCCGCCAGATATCTGCTTCGTTATAACTTAGAATAGTTTCATTATTTGGGGTAAGACTAAACGTTCGCTTAAGGAATTTCCCATGTTCGGACTTTATCCTCTATCAAGTGGGTGTACAACTGGGAAAATAGTCCCAGACACGCAATTAACAAATCAGACGATTTGGGCAGCCTTATAGTTAAATTCAGAACCCGTAAGTAGTCAGTGGAGGGGTACGTGACTTTTCACACACATCTCGGGGACATTTCCCAGCAAGGTATTCAGTGCATTGATGTCCCCATGTGGAACTACCGATGATGTTATAGCTGGAGAGTTAATGTTAGGTCGATACAGCGAGCGCGCATCTGCTTCTCTGGAGTATTCTCTTGTAAACAATCCAGGGATAACATCGTGGACGATAATAAACATGTTCATTAAAAACGGTTTCGGGGACTCATGAGTAAGGTAAACCGACAAACGCAAAAACATCAATCCAGGTATTGGCAAACGGACGGGCTTCACATCGACCTTAAAGCGTCCCCATGAATGAGCGGTTTCTCTAGGAGGTTCGCTGCCACACAGATCTCCGCTTTTACATGCCTGACGTTTATATCAAATGGTCGAACCTAAAAGCCCATAACTGCCGAAGATATTGCTAGTTTTTATACTTCGGATTTGATAAGTGTGCCAGCCAATAACAGATAACCACAGCTAACGTTCCACGGATCTGAAAGCTGTCATTGCTCATCCTTATGGAGACGTGCTAACAATGGCGATGTAATCTAAGAAAAGGTCACTGAAATGCTTAGCTTTCGCACCACACTAAGTCTTCGTTTTTAAGATTATAAGGTGTGCGGTGCACACGGTCACATGCAGCCTGGATGCAACTCTCAGAATACTCGAACTTACGGCCGCCTGACTGACAGTAGGCTTCATTAGTGACAAGCTATCAAGAGTTCGCATGACGTTTCCTCTTCAAACTACTCAAATCGGGCATCCGCAAAATGCCGATTTCATCCAGCAAAGCTCGTCAGCCTTGTCACTATCTAGCTGTGTTGAATTCAAAGTGGTTCGCCTGAAGAGCATAGACATTATAACGAACCATTATTTTCTGGTCATAGATGATCCAATGGAGGCATTCTTGTCTGTCCCAGTGGGATTCGTAGGTTGGCTAGTCACACGTGCAGAATATGTGGGAAACTCAGTCTGTTTCAAGATCCTGCGTGATTTGTTGTCGACGGTGGTATCAGTCGTGTTCACCGGCAAAAAACTGAAGGGGACGACCAGCTTTATGGTTATCGCTGTCCATCAGGCATCCGATGAACCTTGATTAAACCATGTCATCATCACAGACAGCAATACATCAGTGGCTCTCACTGATGCTTAACTGCTGCAGTACGCCGTGTAAGTGATAAATGCTGGAGTGAAACTATAAGTTAGCTCGGGATTGTTTTTATCGTATGACCTACTCAAAAGATTCCGTAGTTAGGTACAGATGTCAAGAGTAATTGGAGCAATGCGATAACGAATACAGAGAAGATGAAATCTTGTTAGAAATCTACCATTTTTATTCGGACGACAGATTTGTCATATGTATGTTTTTTGAAACCCATCAATTTTTCGAAACTGACAGTACCGTTTGGTTGAACTAAAGTTTTCACTTGAGAACCAGTGGTGAACAGGAGACACCATGCTCGATCTGTTTACTTCGGTCTGAGGCGCTTCAAATCGCTAAATTCAGAGCAAGCCCAAATTGCTCCTTTACGTCATTGACTATCAGTTTGAAAAAACGATGTATCTGTGTATTGTCTGCTTCACGAAGTTTACTTCTAATTTCAGCTGACGAAAACCATTCACAGAGAAGCAATACCATTTATTCATCAACTATATACCGGTAAAACGTAGCGACAACAAATCATTGTGTAGGGGTCCTCGGCCTCAGCGAATATGGGATCTTTAGTGAGGTCTTCGAGACGGGCGTGTCCGGAACATCTTCGTTCACTGCAGTCTTGTTTTTCTTATTAAAAGCGTTTGATCCCGGTACTACTAGATTATTTGAACGTGGATCATTTGCTAGTGGAAGCCAAAAATTACCGGGTTCACCTCTGCTGCGAATTCTCAGCGAAAACCTTTTTCCACCGTGCGTAGTTCTCCATTTACCCATAGCCTTGTTACTTGAGCGAAGCGAACAATTGCGTCTCCGCTTCACGATTGGAGTCCCACTTAAAAGCAAGCTGTCCTCAAACATGCCAGTCGGTCGGTGATCGGCTGAAAAAATACCACGGTTAGAAAAATGACTAAGTCTACCCGCAGCATCGCCCGTGCAACAGGATTCGTTCAGCTCATGAGCATTGGGAAACAGCTCTGCAAAATCATTGTTACGTCACACAAACAAGTTGGGAGGTTACCTTTGAATGTTGGCAAGGAACTGTCCGAATTAACTCCAGACCTTTTCTCTAGGTTCCCACATTCTGTGTTTGAAATGTCAAATGGTGACTTGTGAGTGAAGGTCTCCGATAGTGAGTTTTCAGGCAGCGCATCGTTCGTGAGGGGCGGTAGTTCACTCAGATGCGACGCGGCACAGTTTTCCTTTGCTGTGGATGTCTGCAGCTTGACATCGCACATTCCAGGCGGGGGGATACCGTACAATTCTGTTTTTCCCAACTCGTCCACATACTCTTGATACATTCGCTTGAAAACTTCACCATTTTGTTTAACGACATCGTCCATTGTACAGCTCTCATGGTCCACAGAATCTTCCCCTGAATTATTAAACACGACAATGCTTTTATTTGTGTCTCCAAATGAGTCAGTCGGAGACAGATTCGTCCGATCTTTACAGTCTGGTACTCCTACACCATCTGAGACATGGTTTAGGAAAATAGACCTACCATCAGGTTTCTGCATTTTGCGCCGAGATTTCACTACACGAACAGTCGAATTTTTGAGCCTCTGATTGATGGTTGACTGTTTGGCCTGTATTTCACTTGGCTTATCAATCAAAGAAATAACATTCGCTGCATGCATTTTGCGACGAGACGACTCTGTCGCTTTTGTAGATTCCGGTGGTCCTAGCAGGTTAACCAATTCGGTTAGCTCATAGGAATCCACCAGCTCATGAATAATTTGCTCCGGATCCACATCCTCAACAAAATTGCCATTCCGTTCCCTCATCCAAGCGGAAAGTTTCCTTGTGTTATAGTTCTCGATCAGATTCTACCTTGAAGCATAGATTTTTATAGAACCAACACACCTGTACTGAAGGTAACATTGAAGGTTGTGCTTCGTTTTTCAGCCACTTATGTAAAGCAATCAATCTTATTACGCTGGATGGATTTTCGAAATAGGTCTTCGATAAAGAAAATACTCGTCTTGTGAAACATTCAACACCATAGAAATGCACTTTTACTTGCCAACTGCATGGATGAACGCGTCCCGTCCTTGTTTTGAGGTCATCTGAAGCAAAACGTCCACAAGATAGATGGGGTTTTCAACCAAACAGAGCTCACACCAGAGGGCCTCCTTAACTCCTATCTGAGAGCTGGAACGGAATATGGATGTACAAACAAATAATGTGAATATACCCAGACCAACATTTTGAGTCCATGAACGCGGCCAGTAGCGAGGCTACAGTGGCGCATTCCTCAGTAGTGTAAACCTGCCAGTTTATTCTGTATTAAGGTGATCTTACTGAGCAGTGTTGGTTCCGATGAGCGAAAAATACAGGAAGGACTTGCTCTAGACATCCTTCTATTATTCTTGGACAACTGTGTTTATCAAGTGGAGCAACCTACCTTGAATTCTCCTTCTGCAGACCGCGATGCATCCATCTACAGTTAGCACAATTGAAAGAACTATTGCTCAAAAACATGAGTTCAAGAATACAGCAAATAATTAATAAAACCCGTTATTATTAGCTGTAACAGGTCAACTGGGATTTCTTGTTAACAATCTTCACAGCAGAACTACATCTGAAAAATGATCACTCAGATAACCTGGCAACACAGAAATCTGTTTGGTTGTCAGTAACTCTGTAACAAATGAGTGATTTCTATAGGAAGCCGTCCTCGTTAGAATGCCAGATTGAATGGTCGAATCAGCGTTCGCTCAGACAAAACTGGAGACAATCGGCTTTACTGCCCGGTTGCCTTATTCAGCCCACAAGATGGGTATGGAATCGAGTCAAAGTGGAATTTTATGAAGGCAATCTTATAGGAGTAATGGGTAATTTTTGATTAACCGCATAGTAGAGAAAAATAAGGTTCTTCAGTTTAACACGAAATACTACAACCATCACAGTAGCAATAAAACAAAACGGGCCGGTGCACACGAGACTCACTTTTCTATGGTGCGGAAATGATCTTGCATCCTACTAAGTGATATGCCAGGAGTCAGAAATGATTCGACCAAATTCGACAATTCGACCATCACAGATGACAAAAGAATAAACCGTTTGAAGGTTTTAACAAAATCCGATCAATTTGCGCACGCTATCGCCTGAAAAACAACAATAACTGAATTACTTTTCAACCTACACGATCTTCACCTTTAACACCGCAAGGGAAAGGTCGGCACCGTTCGTTAGCTCATAACACACAGTAGTCCCTTTCATCAAAGACCATTTCGATCTGGTTGATCACACTTCCCCCTGACCCGCAACCCTTTGAGAAAACATCCAACAGCTATCATCTTAAGGTTACCAGCCCCCTGGGAGAAGTTCCGTCCAAAATTAGAACAGTGAACGGGCTAATTAGGATTTTCGTAATCTACTGACCGGTTTTCAGACTGGGAGACCCATCTTTTGAAAAGTGTGTAGAGGAAACGGGATGTTCAGTGCGAGGAGTCTCAACGCTTAAAAACAAATAGAGAGGATTGCGACAGCGCGCAAGTAAATGGGGAATAAATATAGTGCTACTTGGGGGTTTATGACCAGAAAGGCACAAGAAAGTGGTCGTAATTATTTCCCGCATAGTATGTGCAGTCAGCACCAATCGCGTCAATAATCTAAGCTCTTCGCGAGATGATGTGCCATGTTTGACGATGAGATACACACATACGAGTTTACTTTACTCTGGCTTTCGTGCATGAACAATCATAAACCGGACGGTACCGCGTAACTAAGCCGATTTGGGCAGGAACCTGTGCAACCACTGGATGCGTCGTTAGCTTAAACGATGCTCAAATAACTGAATAGGGTTTTCAAACACTTATCTGCGTGCCAGATAAACTTAAGACTTTCAGCCGATCGGGATGTGACCAGATGAAGCTAACTTTTCAGAAGACCGAAAACTAACTAACTGCACAGTACCGTCAAAAGGTTTACAGTATGGAAAAAACATATTCGTTTTTACATGAGAACGCTTAAAGTGAGTCCGTCACGATGAGACTGGACCTTGACGTGGTGTGACGGCTTGCGCATCTCGATGACCTTTTGGGCTAAACTGGACAGAGTTACTCATACCAGGCAGGCCAACAGGTAGAGGTCTGACAAACCACAGTCTCCTGGTCCTCCAGGTTGGGGGTTGGAAGATGGTTGGCATCTCT
>QNGE01000469.1:19877-51376 GCA_008508345.1 Paragonimus westermani
GTAGGCACCTTGATGCTGAATGTTTGAATATGGACGTAGTCATTTTCAGTAGTTAGGTCCCTTCCCGTCCCCTTCTTTTTCCTTCTCTCTTTCTATATAGGGTTTGCTTTTTCTTCATGGTTGTGTGGCAGTTAAGCATTGATGTGAACAACTGATGTGTTGCTGTCTATGATGATGATGCTCAAAGTGAGTCTGTTTAGAGGTGGAAGATCCTTGCGGTATACTGTACAATCTTGTAATCATTACGGCTAACCCTTTGAAAGTTCCAAACAAAGTGCATATAACAACGGGCGGAGAATAAATGGAGTAAGGTGGCCACAAATTTATCGGCCGACGGCGATGTACGTTCACAGATGTCGGCGAAAAGGTGTCCACAGTACCCCCTAAGAATTTACCGATTTCATAAACAGGTTTTTGTGCCAATCGATGGGGAAGTTAGTTAGGAATCGAAGACACTTAACTTCGACGAAAAGATCCTCTCCTACCGCGCACTCCACAGTAGGAGCGTCACGTTCGTGAAATTCTGTAGCAGAGGAAACGGTCTTGATGGAGGGTTCCACTGCTCTTATGTTGCAGAACCGCAGAGAAATTAGCTACGCACCATCAGTAGCAGTAAACAGCTTCACGGGATTGCGTCACGATAAAATTTCCGAACTATTTGCCAACTCGAGTGGTACACTCATATTTTTTTGTTGACCATATACATATATATATATATGCATCCATATATATAGCACTCATATATGTACATATATGCGAATGCTTATACTATTCAAAGTGGCAAACAGAAGTCAAAAATTAGTTTGTAACTTTGATTCACACATCCAGGCGTAAGCTTGCAGTTGGGATGTGATTGAAAACTGCAGTTCGTAGATGAAACGTACAAATCGGTAGATAGATCCATGGTAAGCAAGGATTGGTGGGCGACTATCTCTGGGTGCACATGGCTGGCTGCTGAATGTTGATCAGTAGGGCAGCACGATGCTTCAGAAACAGTTATGTGAGCGTTCACCAGGACGGTAAAAGACGATGCGACACTGGACTTTTTATGTGCGATCAATAAACGTTTGCGGCGGACGACCCTAAGTATCGTCCACGCTGTAAGTCATTTACCAACGAGTGCACCGGCGCACATCTCATCGGTATATGTTCCACGGTCCCAGTTTTACGCGTTTTTTCCACTCTACCATTGTATCTTTCTCTGCAGCTACAGGAAAAATAACGTGATAACCAACAGGAAGCATGGGGGTGAATTGCTTTATCGAGCTAGACATCTGTGTGACTTGCTTCGAAACTCACACTTTATTCGATGTTTCACTTGGGTGTCGTTAAAAT
This sequence comes from Paragonimus westermani, assembly GCA_008508345.1. Taxonomy (NCBI): domain Eukaryota; kingdom Metazoa; phylum Platyhelminthes; class Trematoda; order Plagiorchiida; family Troglotrematidae; genus Paragonimus; species Paragonimus westermani. Next base: position 21,213 of record QNGE01000469.1, read on the forward strand.
GAGCCACTAAAATCTGTTCTACAAGTCAACGTCAGCATAACAATTCATGAACCTTACCAGCTTAGCCTTTGTATATTGTTTTGGAAGGCATCAAGAATACGTTGCAAGAAACCTCCTAATGACATTTCCCCGAAGTTTTTTCTTATTACAAAAGAATAACATTAACTCGGAAATTCCAAAGGTGTTCAAGAAAAATACCTGAATCAAGCCTCCCCTTTATAAACGATATCATAATAGTACACTGGAAAAGAGGAGAGGAGTATTGGAACGCACTTAAAACATAGCCAAGCTTCCTTTGCTTAGAGATTACTTATAAATAATTAGGCGCCTCCGCTTCCGGTCAAAGGCGAGATCATACACTCTCTATCACCATCTATCACTGTACTGTGGTTGATTAAATGTTTACATCAGTAAACCAGAAAGAACGTTTGAAATCAGACGAACACAACGAAATGGCCCAGAAATCCACTAGTGCGCCTGTTGGTGGGTAACATTCCGCTAGAACGCATCACATTAATTCATCGAAAGGCGACATCAACCGCAGGTCCAGCATTAAATTATCGTTTATTGTCCGGTTGAGTGCTCGTAAGTTCCGAATTATTGCAAAGCCTAATTGAGCGGAACGTTGACAACAGCATTCAGTGAAAAATGACACGCGGGCGGAATAGAAACTGGATCACCTACAAGACGAATAAAAACTGAGATTTAACGTAACGTTCATTAGAACGGCAGAAAAGCAAACGGGAACGGATTTGAACACAAAATAAACAATTTTAAACTCCAATTCTTTTCTGTTCACCTCACTATTCGATTACCAGTTTGCACCATCTGCAAACATGAACCGCATAGACGCTATTCAATCAAGTTCACTTATTCAGTCTATGCTCCAATTCGTTCCTATTCACTTCACCATTCGATTAGTAATTAACAACTCAAACAAGTATGTTGGCGGATTGACTTTGTTTGGTTTCGCCAAATCATTCACTAGTGGTCTGTTGACCTTGTGATCAAGACGAATTCGACTTCGAATCTCTAATTTGTAACTGGTTGGTTGGTCTCTCCCTTCCGATGCATGCACACATTTTTGCCGTTCACAGTGTTCCTGATTGGTAAACATGGTGCCTTTGGGGACACGAGTTGTGCTACGCCAGTGACGGCGCTCGTTCGGGTTTTTGCATAGTTCTGACATGTCGTATGTTCCGGAAATTTTAACATTCCCGATTGATGTAAATCGTCTATCTGGGCATACATACAGCGCCCCATGTTTCCCTCTAACGACCACTTAGTAGCATGTGCAATGATCAAACGCGCACTGTAGCGACCTCCTAGAAGAGCCTAATTTTTGTTGATATTTTGTTGTACAATTTGACACCCCCTGATGAGCCAAGTTTGTTTAGCCCAATGGTAAGCCTTATTTCCGCTGGTAGAAAAATTCCTCACTTTTCCGTTCCGCGCGCTACACGCAGGACGCTTGCTGGCTGTACATTTTGTTGCTTCTCGGTCGTGGCAATATATAGAGTACTGCGCTGTTTGTTGTCTTCTGAATTATTGCCACTGGGTAACTCGTCAAATCTGGTGTGAGACTTTGTGGGAACGTACCCACAAACTGGTGAGCCCGACAATAGTATTTTCGCCGCAGTTTGGTCCGCTATTTTTATTGTGTGATCCGGCGTATCTTGTCCGTGTATCTTCGTCTCACGTCATTTGGTGAGTCAGTTCCTTGGTGTTAATTTTTTTTTTAACGGCATTTTATCATTTTTATTGACCGTATTTCAATTTTTGGTTATATATCAGGTCTGGCCAAATTTTCATATTCATTCACCTACTCTATATTTTCCGTTTTTGCATATTATAAGCTACTGAGCGTTTACCATGTCTGGGGAAGATATTAAGCCTTTAGATTCGCATACTGTAGGCGCAGTTACACTAACAGTTCCTCCATTCTTGGAGATGGATCCCTTACTCTGGTTTGTCTATCTTGAGGCCGAGTTCGTCAATAACCGAATTTCGTCTGACCAGGCGAAGTTCAGTCAGCTAGTGTCTAGACTTCCGAAGGAAGTCACCATGCAATTGCGTGACGTCCTCCTCAGTCAACCCGCGGAACATCGTTATGATACTCTTAAGGAGGCCGTGATCAAGCGGGTAACCCCATCAGAGAAAACCCGCCTACAGCAGCTTTTCAGTGGATTGCAACTGGGTGACAAACGCCCGTCTACGTTGCTCCGTGAAATGCAGCAACTTCTCGGTGGCTCTCACATGGATGAGTCACTATTGCGAGAGCTATGGATGCAGAGGCTGCCGGAGACAGCCCAAGCTATTGTGTCCGTAGCCCGCTCACAACCGCTATCAGAAGCTGCTGAAATTGCCGACCAAGTAGTCGAGCGCTTCCAACCGTTTCTGCACGATTACAATAATCCCAGGGTAAGTGCTGTTCCTACGACCTCAGCTTTGGAACAACCTGTAAGTTCTCGCTCAACCGAACTTGCAGAGGTCAAGGCCCTATGGGCAGAAGTGGCTGCCTTACGCAGAGACTTAGGCAAAATGACTATTAGCCGTTCCCGAAGGCGATCCCCACGGCGTCGGCATACAAGTAGGTCGCCTCGTCGACGCAATTCACAGCCTCGTAAAGGCTTCTGCTGGTACCATGAACGATATGGTACTAAAGCCACTAGGTGTACAACGCCCTGCTCGTTTCCCTCACCGCTCCAGGGAAACCGGATCGCCGACGCGTAATGGCGACGGACGTCGCCGGCGCATCCACCCCTAGTCGCCTTATGTTTGTTAGGGATCTCTCCACAGGGACCGCATTCCTGGTGGACACAGGAGCGCAGGTTAGCGTAGTCCCACAGACCCCTTCCGAGGCGACACAGTCAGGCGCTCCTCATCTCCGTGCCGCCAACGGCACAGTTATCCAGACTTTCGGTCAGCGTTCGTTAACATTGGACTTAGGTCTCCGACGAAACTTTCGTTGGATTTTCGTTGTCGCTGCGGTTCCGTTTGCCATTATCGGTATCGATTTCCTCCGGCATTTCGACCTTCTAGTCGATACGCGACGCCGGAAACTAATAGATGCTGTTACACACCTGAGCATTAACGGTAATCGCACGACCATCACAGCTATCAGTCCTGTTTACGCGACACCGACTGCCCCACCGTCTTTTACGGAACTTTTTCAACAGTTCCCTCAACTAGTCCGGACGTCGAACGCTGTGCCCGCTGTGACATCCAATGTCACACACCACATACGAACCAAAGGCCCGCCAGTATCGGCTAGGCCTCGCAGGTTGGCCCCTGAAAAACTTAAAGTCGCTAGGGTAGAGTTCGAACACATGCTCGAACTCGGGATCATTCGCCCTTCCGACAGTTCTTGGGCCTCACCATTGCATCTGGTTCCCAAGAAATCAGGAGACTGGCGTCCTTGCGGTGACTACCGCGGTCTCAACAGAGTGACAGTCCCTGACAAGTATCCTATTCCACATATGCAGGATCTTACGACCTGCCTCACGGGCAAAAATATCTTTAGCAAAATCGATTTGGTCCGCGCATATCATCAAATTCCAGTGGCGGCGGAAGACATACCTAAGACCGCTGTGATTACTCCATTTGGCCTTTTCGAGTTCTTGCGGATGCCATTTGGATTGACCAATGCCGCCCAGACTTTTCAACGCTTCATGCACGAAGTCACCCGCGGTCTGGACTTCGTCTATCCTTACCTAGATGATATCTTGGTTGCTAGCTCTTCTGAAGAGGAGCATCTTTCGCATCTGCGTAGTTTGTTTGAACGACTGACTAGCTACGGTATCACAGTCAACCCGACGAAATGCGAACTGGGTAAGTCGACCATAGAGTTTCTAGGTCACCGAATTTCAGCCGACGGAATTGCTGCCCTACCTTCCAAAGTTCAGGCTATCCAGGATTATCCTGAGCCTTCTTCTTTCAAGCAGCTTCGTAGGTTCTGTGGCCTGGTAAATTATTATCGTCGATTCATCCCTCGTTGCGCGCATTTAATGCAACCGATGACAGATCTCCTCCGTGGAGGTGATCGTAAACTGTCATTTACTGATTCAGCGCGCACAGCCTTTAGAGAGCTTAAAGAGGCTATCTCCAAAATAGCCCTGCTAGCTCATCCAGACCCTAACGCTCAGTTGTCGATAGTGACCGACGCTTCCGATACGGCTGTTGGCGCCGTGCTACAGCAATACGTTGGATGCAGTTGGCAACCCCTTGCATTCTTTTCGAAACGGTTGCAACCAGCCGAGACTCGTTACAGCACTTTTGGGCGAGAATTACTAGCCATCTATCTTGCTATACGCCATTTTCGGCATTCTGTTGAAGGCCGACAGTTCACGGTCTACACTGACCATAAACCACTGGTGTATTCTTTAAACTCTTCGTCCGACAGGTATTCCCCCAGGGAAATCAGACACCTGGATTATATCTCTCAGTTTACGACAGATATACGGCATGTCTCGGGTGTCCTCAACCCTGTCGCTGATGCCCTCTCACGGGTATACCAGGTTAGCAATTCTACGCCTAGTCCTCTTGACTTGGCCGCCATGGCCGCTGCGCAAACAGGCGACCCCGAGATAGAGCAACTCCGCCAACGTAGCTCTCTCAAAATACAGCCTGTTCCATTAATTTCCTCTGAGGGCACCATCCTGTGTGATGTTTCACAAACCGTACCTAGGCCTGTAGTGCCCCTATCGTTTCGTCGTGCAGTGTTCAACGCACTGCATAACCTATCGCACCCTGGCATACGTGCCTCAGTGAAGCTTGTCACTGAGCGCTTCGTTTGGCCTAAAGTGAATCACGACGTCCGAAATTGGGCTCGTTGCTGTTTGGAATGCCAACGTTCTAAGGTTCATAGGCATACCAAGAGTCCCATCGGTATCTTCCCGGCACCTGACGCACGTCTTCATCACGTGCACGTCGACCTCGTTGGACCGCTACCGCCCTCCAACGGTTTCATTTTCCTCCTGACTTGTGTCGACCGTTTTACTAGGTGGCCGGAAGCAATCCCACTTCCTGATTGCTCTTCCGAAACAGTGGCTCGCGCCTTTTTGGAACGTTGGGTAGCCCAATTTGGTTGTCCTGCTGTGGTGACTACGGATCGTGGTTCCCATTTCGAGGGATCCTTCACGGATCTCCTTAATACCCTCGGGTGCAAGCATATACGCACTACTGCCTATCATCCTGAATCCAATGGGATGGTGGAACGTTTTCATCGTCAGTTGAAAGCAGCCCTCAGTGCGCAGTCAAACACTTCCTGGCAAGAGGCCTTACCTCTTGTTCTTCTTGGATTGCGGAACACCGTCAAGATTGACTTAAAGGCTACACCGGCTCAACTCGTCTATGGTTGCACCCTACGATTACCCAACGAACTAGTGTCTCCTTCGGCAACCAGAACTGTCGATTACGGAAAGTATGTAGCACGCCTGGCGAATCACATGCGGCGGTTACGTCCAGTGCAACCACGAGAGCGTTCGTCACCCGTGCACTTGCACGAGAAGCTTTCTTCTTGCTCTCACGTCTTCATACGCGCAGATGGCTCACGCAAGCCTCTGCAGCCGCCGTATACAGGCCCTTTCCGCGTGTTACAACGAGGCGAAAAGAATTTCACTGTCGAGCGTGACGGCAGACGCGATGTCGTCTCAATCGATCGAATTAAACCCGCGTTCATCGAGGATGATGAACCTAGTGTCGTGCCTATACCGGCACCTCCATCGTCTCAGTCTGAACTTACGTCAAACATACCTGATTGCAGTCCCACACCTTCCCCCGTACTGCACGACCGACACGGTAGACGCGTACGAAAACCTGTAAGGTTTGCGGAATACGTTAGTGTTTTCTACATATAATATGCTGGTTTACTACAACTACTTTGTTACCATTATTTAATGTCATTCTTTTGTCGGCATACACTAACACATTTTCTCTGAGTTCTTTTTAAGCGTGATTTCAGCACAACCGACTTACAGTATTACTAAAAAGGTATCACATCTCCAGCGGATTACTGATGCTGAACGTTCCCTTAACACGGTGAGCTTGTTTTTCTACCTGGTACAGGTATTTCACCGTTCGTTCAGTTTTAGATCACTTGGGCTTGGTGCAATGGAGAGACAACTCCTGAAGACTATCGTTCAGCACTGGGTAAACCTACCTCCCCTTTTTTTTTCTCACTTGTGAGTCTTTTGGGGTTGGGTAGCCCGCTGCGATAGATGTGCACCGAAGACTAAATAATCTAAATAACCTAAATAATCTAAATAACGGACTCACTCAGCGCACCTTTCAATCCGCGACCGACCACCTTATGGACATTTCCCCTTTATTATTCTTTTGTGCTTTCTGCTAGCTGGACATTTGCCTAGCAATGGACATTACATTTTAGTCATCCCATTGTTGCAAGCTTATTTTGTGTAACGAAGGCTCCTGTGTACCCTAGTAGCCTTCTGGGGGGAAGCTCTGTAGCGACCTCCTAGAAGAGCCTAATTTTTGTTGATATTTTGTTGTACAATTTGACACCCCCTGATGAGCCAAGTTTGTTTAGCCCAATTGTAAGCCTTATTTCCGCTGGTAGAAAAATTCCTCACTTTTCCGTTCCGCGCGCTACACGCAGGACGCTTGCTGGCTGTACATTTTGTTGCTTCTCGGTCGTGGCAATATATAGAGTACTGCGCTGTTTGTTGTCTTCTGAATTATTGCCACTGGGTAACTCGTCAAATCTGGTGTGAGACTTTGTGGGAACGTACCCACAGCACTAAGTCGCTCCCCCAAATAAGATGTAACCAGACGTGATAGACAAAAGGGCATTGGAAACAGAGACCAAAGAATTATTGAGCGGAATAGTACACGTGCTCTCGTATACGGCCATAGGCGACAACGACAAGGAAAGCCAGCTGAGCAGATCAAAAGCTGGTCATCCACCGGCGATTGAATGAGAGAAGGTGGGCTTGCCGCAGCAAGTTTTTTATTGGTCAAGTCACTACAGTACAGTTCGTGTCACAGCTTTAAGGCTGAAAGCCGATTGCTGTTTTGGCGTTCACGTATGATACTTACATTTTGCAACTTACTTTTGTGCATACCGTTTAATTAACTTCATCCGTACACTTGTTTGAAAGCATCATTTTTTGAATTTAATTATCAACACGAATAAACGGGAGTTGCCGCACACCGTCTCCGTCCTCTTCATTTGCGGAGATTTCGAGGTCGGCCAATTAATCACGGGGCGATACTTTCAGCCCCGAGTATCTGCTGATTCACCGATGTTGAGCGTTCGCCGTCCCACGTAGCGTGTGAAATCATGTGTCGGTCGTCGTCCGGACCTACTCTGTGGCACTGTCCTCTCGGATAGTGGTCTATTCAGTCCGACGGACTTTGACTTGTCAGTGATGCGTTTCATTTTTATTGACACGTCTTCCTTTTATTTGTACGCGTGTGTTTTGTACACATCCGTTACCGTCACAGCTCTTTTTTGGTGTTACCATATTTCGGTCATCCTTATCAGTTTGTTGATTGGGCCACTACAGACCCGGCGCAAAAATCGAACTCGTCGAACTCTGTGTTGCTGACTCACACCTGTTCGTTCTGACTGGCCGACAGTCATCGTTTGCAATCTTCGTTATGGCTTGTGTTCCTATGGTCGACAACCTTGTAGTTCACCGGTATGGTAATTCAAGGGCCAAAGGAGTTGGGAACCGCCAACTGAGTGCGAGAAATGTTTCTCAAATTTTTGATAAAATATGGGCGTATATTTTCGACATGAGTACACAGATTTTACCGAGTGCAATAATTGTGTTACGATGAGAAATGCGGCTTTTTCTATAAATTGCTTATATTTGTAATTTGGTTGTTAAAAATGCTCTGCGTTTTTCCGACCAAGGCAACATGTTGCCCTCGTGATCAATTTCGTTTTCCAAAATCCTTCCGACGGGATTTTCAAGATGGAGTACATACTTCCAACTCGCATAATCCCACAGTATCGCGAGGTTCGAGAGATATAAGTGAGGTTATAATTTCTCACTACATCGCGTTTGTTTTGCATCAAGCATTAAATACCAGCGTGTATTCTAGAGAAAACTATGATACCACATTTGTGAGTTAATCATCAACTTGAATCGTCCGTTCACTGTTTCCTTGTCAGTATTTCCAGTAGAAAATGGTCCACCAAAGGTTATTCCTAAAAATGATTGCGCCTGCTCTTGTCACGTTGTGTCCACCTACAGTCCATATGATGTCACAAACATGGGCAATATATCCCGCTCTGTCGGTGGCAAATTGTATGCCGTCTAGCTCATTGTTTGCTGATTAAGCCTGAATGTAGCTTTTCACTTGTACGCAGACCATTCCTTGCTTATCTGACGGCCAATGACCTACTTCGATACTGCTTCTGCGACAGTAACACTTATTCTCGCATGCACCATTATACCTACAACACTTCAATCTTCTTACACCATGGATGTGTGGCCAAACATCTCCTGATACTTCCTGAGCTCGAAATTGTGCCCATTCTTATTTACAGATGGGATGTGGCCCTCTCGTAATGTACCGGTAAGTTGGTAATGAGTGGTGTGCTTCACTACATTGGGCATTTGATATTTTCTGAGAAATGATGTGGGACACCGTTGTAAAACTTTTAGGATGGACAAAGTGGTTGTACAGATGGGTGCGGTCCATGTCGCGTTTAATTGCAACATTAGGTTGTGCTATTTCCACGTACGTCGCGCCGTCTGGAAACGTGTGAGTTGGTAACATTTGTTTGTGACGTTCGTTAAGAGTCGAACTCAGTTCGCAGTCTGTACCTGTTTCACCGAATGGTTATAATAGACAGCGAGACAGAGAGTAGTTTGCAACGTTAAACGCTACGCTGAAGGTTCCAACGCGGCTTAGACGTCATCTGCGGAGCTGTTAGTAAATTTATGAATCACCTGTTGTGTAACTGGCTCTACATCAAACGAAAGTGTACCATTCACGCGCTAAGCGAAACGGTCATCTTCGAAAACGATACGAACAATCATTCGGAGAAGGCCTGCGGATGGATGAAGGAGCGGCCACATCCCAGAGACTGTTTGGCCACTGCAATTAAAAAAGTGTTAACTCTCAACGAGTGGGTAACGAGAGATGTCAAATTACAAGTCACTTAGGAATACAATCGTCGTGAGGTCATGGTTCTTGACTTGTACGTCTTGGACATTCTTTGCCGCATGCCCACGTTCGCCAGTCGTCTGGTCTAAAACCATCTGAAAAGAAGGACTCCATGATTGAATTTTGAGACGACAGCTGAATGTCTAAGCATAGGATACTCTTTGACTTCGTTCGTAAGGTGAGACAAACGAGTGGATTTGTTTCAACTACGACCGGCTAGACACCTAAGTGTTTAATTAGACAACTCTCTTCGATGTAACTTGTTTCGCGGGTAGTTTTGCTATCTTGTAAGCGTACCGCACGCTCAAGTGGTCTCGGCAAAGTTGTTTCATAATGTTACGTTGGTTAAATATTTCATACATGTGTCCCTTCTCCTTCGATACACATCAACATGCCCATCAAACAACGCGACCGTTTCATGAATGTTTCTTGACAGTCTCACAGATGCCTTTTGGAGTTACAATTCATTTTTCTTAAAATACTCAATCGGTGTTGATAGTCAGTTCATCCACTTTCAGACAGGCTCCGGTGCAAAAGTTTGTACATTTCGTAGCAATGAACGGCTGAATATAAACAGGAAGTTACCAAATGTGTGCATGATTTTGGTATATAATACTACTTTAAAAAGCAGTTGCTCGCATGTCCTGCTTTTGCAGCTTTATAAACAAACTAGCTCCTCTTTACAGTGAAAAGTGAGAGCCGCAGATCAAGTGATGAGACTAGACTGAATGAGCACTTAATCCCAGTTGCGACAGGCTTGTGGCGAACTGGAGTATGAGTGGCTCGTCTGCAAGGAATAAGCGGGCGTAGGAATAGTGACTGTCAAATCCCCCAATTGTTCGAATGGGACACACACTGTATGAAGCTGGGCCCTCAGATCAGGCTAGCTAACGTAGAAAGTGGGGATACAGAGTCCTTCAGGTGAGAAAAGGTGAGATCTAGTTAGGGGATTTGAAATCACTCCGAATAGGAATATCGATGAAGTGCACCTACGCCATGTGTAATACAGCTGACAGAAGGCGGTGGTTCAAACTGGACGAGATAGGAGGCGGTAAGTCTCCGCAACTAGAGTCCGGGTGGATAGGCTAGAATGTACAGGGCAAACTATAGAACTAGAAAGAAAATAGAGTAGCATCTATTAAGGTAATTCGTGGTTGGGAGGTGTGCCCGTGAAGTATGAAACCGTCACCAGAGTTATTAGAAGGTCATGTTTAAAGGGTACCACGCGTGTTATCACAGGTTCAGAATCCCAGATTTGCGAAGATAACCAGGTCTCTATAACTGCCACTAACATGAGGGAATATGTCGGCTACAGAGGACATGAAACTCATCACGTCTGCTTCGAAGGCTCCAAACACCTGTGTAAGTACCTAACTAAGAGTCGATGGGGAAAGAAGGAGGCCGCTACAGAAGTCGTCCCTGCTGTTTTTCTATTCTATCTTGAGGTGGGACGTACACTGCACGCAATTCGACACGTCCCATTTTGAAACAAGTTGCTTGTGAGATGCGTCACAAGTTGACTGAAGAAAGTTGGCGGAACTGCTGTTAACTCATAGCACATAAGGTCGGGCAGTTGGCTGAGATCCGCGTCAAACCACTCCTGCGGTTCGGTAATGGATGTTGTAAAATCCAACACCCTCGGTAGGTAGGCGAGCTGCATCCGTCTAAGCATCTAAGGGGGTGGTTACCGTACCTTTCTTGGTTGTACTCCCCCGGGGTAATCTGCTATGCGGGATGGCCGATTAAGGCGCACAAACCTGCAAGCCCGCAAGGTACCTAGAGAGACTCACAGTTTTTCCTTGAGAGCAACCCAGAGATCTTGTGAATATCACTAATTATAATAGAGTGGTTCTGTAGGGTCTTGGCCTGCGGGTGTGAAGTGGTTGCGATATTACGCTTCTGTTGCTCAGTTTAAGGGAGGCCGGTAAAAATCCTAGTGGGACCAATTAAGATGACCTGCAACAAGGAGGGGCTGGGTGACGTTCTTGACCGCTTGCTCATTTGCGAGCCCTGCACTAAACAAGCGTGATAAAGGTTTCTGACTTGCCAATCTGACCAGCCTCGCATCCCCAACGACCAAAACCTAAAGCTGGCCACAAAGCTCGCTTCAAGCTGACTGATCCTCGTTTTCTCTATCAGCCAAGGAAGACGCTTCACCATGTGGAGAATTATGTACAATCAAAACTGTTGCTGAGATTCGGGTCTCAGGAGCAAAATGACCCGTTAGGTCTGCTACATAATATGTGCTAGAACGTGAGATAATGGTGTTCCCTAGGTAAATTTGAGGGTTATCCAATAGAGCTTCCACTGAGGTTTATTTTAGACTGTCGTAAGGCCCGTTCATTAGAACGCGATCGTATTTGCCCACCCGGGATAGTCCAAAAACATTACGGTTGACTCAGGTGTCCAAAGTGAGGTCGGTACAGCGGCTGACAGACGTGGGCTGAGAGATAAGCTGAGCCGTTTGAGTCTAGGGTGGGCTGGACCAGTGGTCCGACGTAAAACGGAAGAACAAGCGTTAAGAAGGTTTGTAGAATGTGTCTCTATCGTAAAAAATGACACGGAGGACTGATGAAGATATCATGTTGGTCGGGCTGAACTTTCTTAACAACGCTCGCTTTGACAGCCTGTCCGGATGGTGGTGATTCAGACATGGCCGCAGCAGGACAGCTTGGGCTCCAAGGTTCTATTTTAGGGAGACATATTTGTTGGTTAGGAGCCGGGAACAGTGTACAATCCCCCACGAAGACGTTGAGCGACACGCAGCGACAATTCTAAAGCACACCAGGCTTAGGGCGTGCCAACTACCCCAGGGAAATACATTGCAATGAAAGCTGCTCTCCATGACTCACACCTTGCACTCTCAACGCAGGATGGTTACAGACCGCATTCAGCCTACCTACGTCACACCTGTCTCTGGAATTCACAGATGTCTGATGTCTTACTTTATTACATTTAACTTCGTTTTCGTTACAGCAGTCCGAACTGAACCGTCTTTGTCAGCATCACAACCAACTTTCACACCTAAAGGCCACGCGTTTCTTGATAATGGTTCTGAAGTAAACATTTCCACATCTCTCGGTCGGAAATTGCGATCGTTGCTCACCGGCTTTTGCGTGCTTGTAGGGTAGAGAGATGTTTTCTCGTCCAGCGACCCCCAAGTAACCCAGCCAGATAATCGGCTCGGTTCTAATTGTGTTCAAACAAAAGTAACCTTGTGTGGTCGGGACAAATTCCAAGATTACGCCGTAGGAGCAAAATATCATTGGGTGACAATGTCAGTCCGTCTCAAACGTCTGATTTAACAGGTACTAGCAGTTAGTCATTCAGTATTCGTTCCGTTTCAACAGGGACAGTGAGACGGGTATCGTCATCGGGTGTTTGTTCAAGGTAAATTGACTTAAGAGTCCACCGTACCTACCGCACAGGTCGTTCCCACACACACACCCACGATGGCTGGCACAGAATGGATTATAACGTCATTGAATGTGCCCTTGTAGTACGACGATGTTGATGGAGGCATGATCCAAACTACCCATGCATCGAGTGAGTTTCTTGTCCGCATCAAGGGTGATTGATTTTGCCCGAAACCTAAGTAGCACAACCACTAGCTTAGCAGTCATATGCGACCCCTCATAACTCTTATCGTTCAGCAATTGTACCAGATATTTGGCGGCACGATCAAGAACAGCCCGCAATTTGCCTGTTTTTCAGGGTTCACCATGGAATGATATCGTAGATACCACCGTTTGTGGCAACTTGGTTCAGGTTGGCCTTCATGAACCTCTTCTACGTAACTTGTATCAGTTGAGCTACTAACGACCGCGCTGTATGGTAAGCGTAAGGTTTCACCCCATAAGATTCTTTTGCGCAGGCGGGAATCTTCTTGGAGCCAATGCATAAATATTACCCAAAAGCCTAGTCTCATTCCGTCGTGGAGGAGAAGCTTCATACTGCACATCGACGAGCTGCACTGAATTACGCACAATCGACAAGGCTATAAGATCTTCACGTTAAAGGGGCGGTTCAGTTGTCATGGTGTTGCTGTACTCCCTGCTACACAATCGGGTGATCATACCAGTCCGATTCGTTCCATCGTCACAAGCACAATTCATCGAAACGATTCCACGCCGCTTTCTTTGAATGGGGCCACTAAGAACCCAAACATTTAAGGATCTGGCTGCGCATGGTCGACCGCGCTTTCCGAGTTTCTGGTCCCTGAATCAGTGGGCATCAGGCACGGTACATCCCATAAAGATAGTCGCTTTTGCATCGCGAATCTCGTTGAACTGAAGATCATTCATGTGCGACCACATCTGGGTCTCCTCTTTGATCGACGGACGAGGTCTTATGAGAAGATCAGTCGCCGAGTCGATGCGACAAGACAAAAAACGTCAAGGCTGAACTAACAGTCAGAAACGGGAGAGGATGAATGTACAAGGATAAACATTCAGGGAGATAGGGTCGGGCCAGGATCTTCACGACTATACGCCAAAAGCCGGTGCGCAGGGAGCTTTATGCTAAAGTACTCCACAGGAACTCGCAACACAAGAACGGGCTCCACATCGAATCGATGTGATGTACAACTCACGAACTTCTCTGCCAGGCTGTTAGGGTTTGATAAATATTCTCCATTAACTGATGAACAAAATCGCTTCTAACCTTCAGGCTCTAGACCTTGCAAGTTCCAAAATCAACGACGTTCCTGATAAAGCAGTCAACAGTGGACAGACAAACCATGTGGGCGAAGCAATCTGGGAGACAGCCGAGGACATTAGGAAAATGAACCACGCCAAGCAAACAGCCAATGGGTGCAGGCAGAGCTGGATCTGGAACCTACCAAGCCGATCGAACATGGTATGCACCATGCCAGCGCAGGACGCACTTGGCCATGGTGCTCATGATGTTCTTTAATTCTGCTTCAACCACGAGGCACGACTTCGCATGTACGACGCCACCAAAGCACAATATCAATAGGGAAGCCTATGATCGCATAAAGGCAGTTTTATGACGGCTGAACATGCTCCATGCGCTAATGATCACAAACTTACAACAGATCAGATCATCAGTGGGTTCGGATAGGTTCCGACACACAGGACGCCACTAAATAACAAGTGTCTGTATTTACTCCCACGCCCCTCTTGAATATGTTGTGGTTAGCTATGGCACGCGGAAGGCACTATAAATGAGGCAAAAACCGTGAGGCGCCTTTCAAATGGAAGGTACTGGACGGGCATGCTACGGATACACTACTGCAGTAAGAGAGGACAACTGGACTCTTCAAATCCGGTTACCAAATGAATACTGGACGAGTCCGAGACTCAGTTATCGGGTTGTCTGCTTGTATATCCGCGCAACAGCAGTTATCTCTCAGTTAGTCAAAGGTAGTCGAATAAAGCCGCCCAACCTTAAGGTTGCACAGGTGTTCCGGATTCACGGCACATACGCTGACACGGGTGAACACTTCACTAGTCTCCCTACCGCTTTATCCGAAAATCGGTTGGAAAATCATTGGAAAAGTTACAATCTTTAGTGAGAAAAGTCAGGCGTGAGCTAACCTTGCTCGACACGAGAAAGTATCCCGGTCGGAATGGTATGTGCAACTCTGCTCCCCGAGGCAGTATGGACGCGCTTAGTAAGGCCCTTAATACAAATTCTCCAGCACAACACACAAACAAGAAAGGCCGTTCTACAGTGAAANATACCCACTGTGTGAAGAATTTTTCTGCCAAGGATAGATCCACGGGACTTCGTCGCAGCTGAACAATTCGCGGATTCTTCAAATTTTCGACGGCTTCGAACCATCACCAAAGTTCTGCACTGGAGTCTAAATAATCCTTTGAAGGATTTTTGAATTTTCCGACCTGATTCGTAAAATCCTTCTTAGTTTAACATATCCGGAGCCAATTATATAATCCGTAATGGGAGACGCTCTAAAAATGTATTCGGACGTTCTTCACAGAGTGACCTTGAAACATTTGAAAAACCGTCCGCCTCACAACCCACCCAACCTTAAGGTCGCACAGGTGTTCACTGCGCATACGTTGACACCAGTGAACACGTTACGCCGGTCTATACGGGCTGGCAGTGAATGGATACATCCATCTACCTTTCGGTTTCTTTACTCTGTTAGAGTCTCGTCGACCGCTGCCCTGGGCGCCAATTGAAGATGAACACACTGCCAGTTCAGAAACGGCAGGTCATACGTCAAGAGCTTGTTCGCGGTTGTTGACCAGTGGACCGAGATAGTGGATGTAAGCCTCGAGGTATATGCGGTTCTCTTGGATGTTACCAAGACGTTTAACAAAGTTGGCCACGCCGCACTGACTACCAAGTTGTCCAAAGTCGACACTATATACGAAGCATAAACTTGTTAACTGATTACACAAGGGAGGGATATTTCAGAGTAAGAGTCAACGACACTTTATTTACAGATGGAAATCAGTTAGTGATAAGCAAACATGCATGTCAACGTCGCAGGTCGTAGTGACACGTTTATGTGTAGTTTCGATGAGCGCCATCACGTATGCATTAGTGGCTTCAGGTTGATGGGTCACTATATTATTCACACGAAACTGCCAGTGAAAAGATGACCAGTGGATGGACCACGACTATATTACGTAAATAAGACCTTGTATCAGCAAACGACCGTTGCGATTTTTGGTACATCACCCACATTTACATACAAAATGCCGAGCTACGATGACTTCTCACTTTTTTCTTCAGATTTGATGGGCTTGTCCACTTTTTGACCCAGGTTTAAATACTTTTATCTTCTATATTTTAACAGAGTGCCATGATACGTTTCCTAATTGGACCGTTTTCCGGCTTAAATTTCCAAATTCTTCCTTTCCAATGAAGTGGAGGTCTGAGGTGACCCAACTAGAGATCTTGCTACAAACAATGTCCAGTAGACAGGTAAGTGTCTGTGGTTGGTTAGCTATGTCACGAGGCAGGAAAATAGGTGTGAGTGTCATGAGATGTGATTCACTCGGCCAAGGTAATGGCAAGCCGGCTTAGAGCCGGATATGATCATTAAAGACACGCGACAAGGTAGTTACCTAGACGATACTCACGATACAAATCATGGGAGCCATTGAATTGTTCGTTAACGATTCAGGTTCACACCAAGTTGCTCTTAATTTGTTGACCCAGTAAATACCTCTCTCAATATCCAACGACAGAGATAATCTATCCTTGACACGGTTGATCAGAATGCACTCGCAATACCTGGATTTGGTACGGTACTATCTAAACCGGCGTAGAAAAAACCTAACTTACTCACCTCGAATGAGAAAATCCTCCGAAATCACACAAAGTACGTGCCAATACAACAAGTCGACAACCAGGCACTACTTAACACCAGTGGACGTCAAAACGGGATTAAGCTGACTCATTGGTTTGGTCAAAGCAAAATGACTGTAGTGCTTCGAGGAACAATGGGACTCATAAGTTACTCAAGAAAAAGTACGGAAAAAATGTCCAATTTCGGCGATAAGAAGTTCAAATTGCTCAGACTAAATGAGGGTGAGGGAAACAATAACAGTGTCTACTGTCAGAGCGAGAACGAATTTAGGGAAGAGAGCAAAATGTAGAGCCACCTTTCAACAGCAATCAGCACTCTCGAAATAACGCAATAGACCTTAGCATAAACAACATGAGCCGCGTAACCTTAAGGAACACTACAAAATAACCCATATGTACAGCAAACGTTATACTAGCTTAAAACTTACGATGCCAATCTCTCCGAGTTTCTTAATTGCAGAATGATGAGGGCTTTGCTTTCCAAACATTCCGCCACTTGGCTAACGAGAATTGACCGAGCAGATAATAATAGCCTCTTCTCATATGCCGTCTTATCCCAGTCCTACGTGATCACATGTGAGATGTGAGTAGAACCACGAGTTGCGCAAGGCAAGCCGAGGGAAATGACGCAACCAAACATATGGGCCACCCTGACACCAGGTGACCAGTACCGAGAAGCCCACTGGTGAATATCTGCAGCCTACTGAACAAAACGGGAGAGCTGCAAACAGCTACGACTCCATACATATTAACGTGTTAACTGGGACTTGGCCCAGGAAGGAAGTAGAATTGGGAGGCTCGGCTCGTGAGGTTCGTGGTTCTGCGACGGTCGGAGATGCTGCTGCAGTTGCTCGGGTGTCCAAATTGCAGTAAAATATTAAAATTCTTCTCCACAATCTGGAATTTTTCGCCGCCATGGTGTCTGTTCTGCTTCTTCATTCACGGTACTGGTTTATGGTAAATAATTATGGTATGCATTTCTGCGTATGGCTTCACGATGTGTGTGTTGCTCATGCTCACCTGAGCACGGTTCTCACGGTGCGTTGAAAAATAAGATCACAGTTCCCAAAATCTCAAATTCGGTAAAAAATGCCGAGTAGCTATATCAGTTTACACCTCACAAGGTGATTACTGTAACATGCAACCAGTAGAGCAGACGGAGATCACGACCGAAGATGTACTACGCAACACGCGTAAATAGTTTAAATACAAGTGTCATGCTTGTCTGTCTGACTGTCCGGTGGTTCAAGATCCTCGTGCACAACGTTGACGTAGCGGTTTCAAATTCGATCCGTGCGTGCTAACTAGTTTCGGTCGCGTGCTACACAGATCCCCTCTTCACCGAGCACTGTCCTCGGTGCTTCGCCTATGTCTAGCACGTTCGGGATTTCCACTCCCATCCCGACCTCGGGAACGACTGATGCTCGTTCCCGGCCTGTAGTTTGTGTGTATGGTTTTAGTCGAATGAAGTGAACTACAATTGGCTGTCTGATTGTTCCTGTTAGTTCACTAATTTGACAGGTTGCCTCCAAAAGTATTCGCTCGACAACATAGGCCCTTTCCACGGTTTCTGCATCTTCATTGGGACTCTCGGGCTCGGAACCGTGTTGTGCAACCACACCCTTTCGCCAAACTTTAGGGGAGCTCTAAATACCCTCTTATCGCAATAGTCCTTCTGATGCCTGTGAGATGTCTTCAGATGTACTCGTGCTATCTGGTGGGCCCGCCGGAGTGTGTCGAGGAGGTTGCTTGCATATTGTGCTACCGGCAGTTGCAGTTGCTGTGTAATGGGCAACCGGGCATCCGAGGGTAGTCTCACTTATCGGCCTGTCCACAAAAATTTGGGGTTCGGTCAGTCGAAGAGTGAATGGCGCTGCGATAAGCTAACAGACATTTCGGTATAGCTAAGTCCCATTTGGTGACACTTTTCTCTGCGAAAGTTTTGAGGATATTTTTGAGGGACCGACTCGTCCTTTTCACTTGTCCATTGCCTTGCGGGTGGTAAGCTGTGGTTCGTGTCTTATTTATTCCTAGTAGCCTACACATTTCGCGAACCCAAGAGCTTTCAAAGCAGTTGCCTTGGTCTGAATGGAGTTGGGTCGGGGCTCCCCACAAGCACACCCAGTGGTCGATACTGGCTGTTGCTACTGTAGATGTATCCACTTGTGCAAGCGGGACAGCTTCACACCATTTGGTGAAATATTCTACCAGGACCGAAATGTACCGATTGTTTCGGGGTGTCTCGGGCAACGGCCCCACGATATCTACACCGACCAACTCGTTAGGATATCCTGCGGCTATAATTTGCAACAGTGCTCGACGTCCCATTTGAGGGCTTTTGAAAGTGCCGCATTTCTCGCACGATTCACATAACAGCCTGACATCCCTCCTCTGATGCGGCCACCAAAATCGTTGTCGTGCGACCGCTTCAAAATTGTTTACTCCCGCATGTCCGAGTTCTAGGTGCAAGTCTGTTAGGACGTCACGTACCATAGATTGAGGGACCACGATCCTTCACATGTAAGTGGGTCCTTATTGGATGAATAATACTCCCTCTGCCATCTTCAGCTGTTCCCATAGCGCCCAAAAGCAGTAAGATCCATAGCTCTTTCATTCCATCTTCTTGCTTCTTGGTTTTCCCCCATTGTTCCGGCACCTTTCATAGATTAACGCAGTCTCAGGATCTGTTGCTTGAGCCTGCTGCCAGCAGCCATATTCTGCACCCTGTAGATTGATCAACGCCACGTGTTGCGTAATACAAGACGGACAGTCACCGTGATTGCGCGCAGGACGCCTTGATAATCAGTCGGCGTTCGAGTGTCGTCTGCTCGGTCTGAGTTCATGTACGAAGTCGTATTCCTGTAGAATCTCCTGCCATCAGGCTAACTGTCCCTCTGGGTCTTTGAAGTTTTGTAGCCAGCGGAGAGACTGGTGATCTGTGCGTACAATAAAACTTTTGCCCAGAATATAATGTCGGAGATGTCGCACAAAGAATACTAACGCAAGCATTTCTCTTCTGGTCGTACAGTAGTTTCTCTCACATTTGCTTAAACATCGGCTACCGTAGGTTATCACTCGTTCCCTACCTTCTTGTCCTCGTTGAGAGAGAACCGCCCCGATTGCAGTGTCGCTTGCATCGGTATCCAGAACAAATTCTCCGGCCTTCGGCGACAGGTCCGAAAACGCTAGCACCGGCGCTTTGCACAGAGCTTCGCGCAGTGATTTGAAAGCATGGTCACATTCTTCCGCTCACGTGAATTCCTGACTGTTTTGTAGTAGTCTGTTCAGGGCAGTAAAAATGCGAGCGAAATCATTAACGAAGCGGCGATAATAAGACGCTAGCCCTAGAAAGCTCCTCAGCTCGTTTGCGTCCTTCGGCGTAGGCCAAGATCGAACTTGTTCCGTCTTTTTTGGGTCTGTGCGGATACCCTCCCCCGAAATTACACGCCCTAGGAATTCTACCTCTTTGAGTAGAAAGTACAATTTTGAGGGCTTCAGTTTTAAACCGACTTCGGCCAGGCGGTCCAGCACACACTTCAAATTGTGCATATGCTCTCGTTCGGACCTCCCATGGGCTATGACATCATCTAGATACACTAGGCATGTCCTAGTGATCGGGTCATGCAATGCTTTCTGCATTAAGCGTTGAAATATTGCAGGTGCATTTGATAGTCCAAAGGGCATAACTTCGAACTCATACAGCCCCGACGGTACGGTGAAGGCCATCTTCGCTCGATCGTTTTCTTCGACCTCCACTCGCCAATAGCCTGATGCCAAGTCTAATGTACTAAAATACGTGGCTCCGCCGAGGGTGTCAGACAGGTCATCAATTCTTGGTAATGGAAATACATCTTTCTTTGTCACTTCATTTAGCTTCCTGTAATCCACGCATAACCGTAATTCACCGCCTTTCTTTTTTACCAGGACTATCGAAGCAGCCCATGGAGACTTCGAGGACCGGATCACGTTCTTCTGTGAAATGTCGTGAACCATCATACGCACCTCAACCTGAAGGTGTGCAGGTATTCTGTGTGGGGGTATCTTGATTGGAGGCGCATCCCCTGTATTAATTCCATGCTTCAAAATGCTTGTACGACCTAACGTTGCTCCCTCCCACGCGAACACTTTTGGTCGACTCTTGATTATCGATTCCAAGCACTGAGCACTACGCGAGTTGCTGAGAGCCCCACTCGATTGGATCATCTGACCAGTTTGGCGATTTACTTCGGAAGGGGCGATAGTGACGAAGAGAGAGAAGTCGTTCTCTGGCAGTTCTAGACACAGGTGTCAAATGAGTGCCACCGGACGGGTTCCCTAGCTTAAGGCTGTGCAAATCGAGCGTGCACCTCAGACGGCCTAAAATATCCATCCCCACTATAACACGGGATGAGAGTTTGGGGCTCACCACGAAACTGTGCTCTGGATGGCATCCAGCTATTATGACCGGTGCAACGATTCTGCCCTCCGTCGGCATTTGGTCACCACTGGTCGTAAGGATGCGGTGACAACATGGTTTTCGCTTGTAGCCCGAGAGTCTGCGTACTGTGTGTGTGCCGATTACGCTTAAGGGAGCTCCGGCATCTACCAGACCTACAAGTGCTATTCCACATATTATTATCTGAACTGTGAGTTTTGCCAGCTGTTGGAAAAAATCGGTGAGGGAAGGAACGTAAACTAGACTATTGGGCTTACCTGTTCTGACGTAGCCTCTGGTGGCCTGGTCGGTAGCTTCGGCGGCTTGACGATTTGCCCGAAACTCAATGTCGCATGGTCTACGCGACTTGTTCCGCCAAGGACGCCGTTCGCGGCCACCATAGCGCAAGTTGCTAGGTCCCCGATACCGGTCTGAGCTTCTTCTATGCATTGGGGGGCTGTTCCTCTGACTGGTCGCCCGTGCCGCGACACAACATTGTACTGGTCGACCGATAGCTGCCTCGACCCGCTCGAGGTCTCCGGCCAACCGCACTGCGGCGTCCAGGTCGCTAGGTGGATGAAGTGGGAACTCCCTTTATAAGTTCGTTGGCCGGATCCTCTCCACTAGCTGTTCAAGAATCCGTTTTCGGAGTTCCTCTGCGGACCCTCTCTCATAACCGCGCTCGGCCAGATGCCGCACTTCGCGAGCAAACGACCGGACGGATTCCCCCTCGAGCTGTCTGCGAGCATGAAATTGTTGTCGGTGGACAGTCGGATGCAAGGGTGCGTCCAACAGATGTAGCTCGGTAAACGTCTCATCTGATACAGGGGTGTCCAGGATTTTTGCATCGACAACAATAACGAAGGCATCTCCATTCAGCAAATTTAGAATTAGGTTGCTGTGGGACTCTGCCAGGAAGTTACGGAGATAGGCTCGTACCTGACCTTCCCAACGAGAGTAGTGACCCCCCACAGTAAACGTATCGGGATGTGAGATCGATACTTGCACCTCTGCTGTTGTGGGTTTCGTCGACAGTCTGTCTAGGATGTTTGTCAGGGTTTGCATGAGGTGACTGAAGTCTCCGGATGTGGAAGGAGTGAAAGAATGTTGATCTTCTTCAGGTTTCTTTGTAGATTTCGACATTTCGTGTCTTGGCAGGGTGGCCAAATTGTAACATTCAACCAGAAGAGCAGACGGAGATCACGACCGAAGATGTACTACGCAACACGCGACAGTAGTTTAAATACAAGTGTCATATTTGTCTGTCTGACTGCTCGGTGGATCAAGATCCTCGTGCACAACGTTGACTTAGCGGTTTCAAATTCGATCCGTGCGCGCTAACCAGTTTCGGTCGCGTGTTACAACTACTGACCTAGTGGTCAAGGTCACGCAAGAAAGATGAAGAAAATGAAGTGTCGAAAAATCCCGTTATTATTTGATGTAGATGTTGTTAAAGAGGTGCGTAAAAAACTTCGTTGGGACGGGGGGACCTAGAGAAGCGCATGCCCTTGCGGCGAATTCGACGGACTTCTTGACTGGACCTTGTTGCCTGATCAAAATCGACGGAGTTTCGCAGAGCTCGCGAACTGTCCAACCACTAAGAGATTTTGAGTGTTCGGACGTAGTGAAATGTTTTCTCGCGTGAGATATGTTTGTGAAATCAAGAATGAAAGACGAAACTACGTGATAAATGGGAGAATGTTAAGTGACCATGAGAATAGCGAAATATGTGTTCCTCTGGCAAAACCTTTCATGTAAAATTAATAAAGTTGTGTTGGTTAACAAAATATAACACCGGCAGACACTTATCTTACAACGCAAAGAGATCGATTAGCATCTTTTCGTGGTATAGGATTATTGCCGAACTTTAATGTCAACTTAATCTACACGGCCGATATATAGACTGAAAAGAATGTTTAACACAGAACGATTGTCAAGTAGTCCATTTGGAGGGGATGCAACACGAATGTAAGCGATTTTTCCAAATAACCATATGAGAGGACCTTGTTATATTATTTTGTTTTTTTCATACAAATTTGGTGTGCACGTCCTTTTCATGGTGATCAGTAACCACACACAGCTGTTTATCATTGAGTGAGGTAAAGGCATACCAAGACGATCGGGTTATTACTAACGGACCTGTGCATATTGACACCCACGTGTGTTTACTGAGACGAACTCATGTTTTCTGACACCTTACATTGCTGTGAACCTGGTACCTCCTATTGAACGTATGACAATAGCTTCTGTTGACGTGCCATTTTTACATCATAGAAATTCACAATTATTTGATGATTCAACTGGTAGTGCGGTCAACGTGGTCCACCAAATTCGTTTAACGTCGAATGCGAAACCGTCCTCCATATCACAGCCGCGACCGATACCGCTTGCAAAGTAGGAAGCAGTTTCTGCCGCTATCAATCTGATGCTTCAAAATGACATAATTGAGCCAATAGCATACTCGGCTTGGGTGCATCCATTAGTTGCGGTTTTTAAGAGATGGTAGCGTTCGACTGTGCACAGATCTTCGAGCACTTAACGAATAAATTGTGGTTTAAAAATTCGTTTTGCCTAATCAAGACGAACTGTTAGTTAAACTTGCCGGAGCAAAATTTTTCTCAAAACTGGACATCGAAAGTGCTTTTTTCGCATGCCGCTTACGGCCGATTCCAGATCTCTCACTACAGAAGGCCTATTCAAGCACAAGTTTCCACCAATGGGTTTAAGTTCGGTCCCATCAGCATGGCAGAGATTCAAGACTCAGTCTTTACAGCCATGCCGGTGTTCTGTTGTATACATGGATGATATGTTTTCGGTAAATCTAAAGAACATGATTCAAATCTTCACTCTTTGCTAAGCCATCTCAATCAGTTGAACTTACGTTTAAACAAAAACAAATGTGTATTATATGTAACTGAAACATTATTCCTTGGCCACATTATATCTGATGAAGTTCGCCCCAGCGTGCAAAATACTGAGGCTATTGCAAATGCTCCGGAACCTACGAGTCCACTTCAACTCAAACGTTACCTCGAACTCTGCTCATACTACTTAAGCCATCTTCCGAATTTCGCCACTGTGGTCGAGCCACTGCGATCACTTACGAGATCCAATATTCCCTTTGAATGGTCCGACACCCAGAGAGAAGCCTTTTCACGCATGGAGCAGATGATTGTTTCTGTTCCCGTTGTCAGCATCTTTGACGAATCCTGCAGTACGTTCGTCTCAACAGATGCCTCCGATGTCTGTTTAGTGGCCGTTCTTTCCTGAATGCAACAAGGACTTGAGAAGATAACCGCATACGTATCACGAACACTTCTTGATACGGAACATAAATATTCAGCCAGCGAAAAAGGAGCTTTCTCCTGTGTCTGAGTTTGTGAGAAGTGGAAAATGTACCTTTTCGGTGGACACTTCACACTGAGAAGTGATCACGCAGCATTGACCACACTTCTCAGTCAATGAACCAAAGGCCATAGACCATTAAGGATCAGTCGGTGGTAGGCCAGACTATTGAATTGCGATTTCAGAATTAAATGTAGAGGTGGTTCAGAAAATCAAGTAGCTGAAGCACTTTCCCGCCTACATTTACCCATACAAACTGATGCAGACGATATGAACGAATCTGAAACGGTGGCTGCCATTGACGACTTGACAATTCATGCGGTAACCAGAGAGCAGCTGCGAGAGCATACGCCAATGGTTGATGAACTCACACAGTTGAAACGCTGCGTTTCTACCGGATGGCCTAATGTCAAAAATATTACTGACGAGCTAAAGTGCTAATACCTCTTGCGAGAGGAGCATTCTGTGATAGACGCAGGTAGACGTAGATTTATTCGACTGCAAGTTAGACATAAGTCGGAGTAAACTGTTCTATGTGTTACAACATTCTGAGGGCAAGTAAGGTTTTGTATTATTTTTTCATCCCAACTTCCAGATGACACCACTCAAGCGTCAGGTCGTCGACCGGCATAGGTATGCAGTAAGCTTTGGAGTTGAAGTTGGAATTGGAATTACCTTGGACTGAACAGCGGTAAACTGAATCGAACTGAACTGATTTTCAATGTACGTGTTTTTGAACAACATTCCAAGTTTTTCTGCGCCTCAGAGCGAGAGACTTCTACAGTGGATGCCGTGCTGATGTGGCTCTAGAAAATCCGGTTTGCATCATCTGGACCAAACTGTGCATCCACAATGGTTCACAATTATGGGGCTGCATAGTTGGCCGCCAAGTCAAGCCTCTTGTTTACGTAGCACATCCCTATATGGACAATGTGCGAATGTTTGGAACCGGCAGATATTTTCCCCGTCTACAAAGGTCGGCAGCGAAGCCAACGTTGCAGCTCACTCCGTCGCCCCCTAGGTTGTACGCCAAAGATCCCTGAATCATTAGTCAGCAGCTCACTGTCCACAAATTTGAGATCACAAGCTTTCTTCTGCACCAGCAACAAGGCGTCTCTCACTGTCGCTGACACACCACGAAGTGACCGTTAACTGTGGCTCAGTGGACCTCAACTGCTGAAGTGGCAAATGGTTGACGCCGTATATATTGACTTTGCCGGGGCTTTCGATCGTGTGAATCACTGTTTTGCTCGACAAGCTTTGCTGCTGCGGCACTGAAGACAGCTGTCGTCGTTGGCTTGAATCCCGACGAGCCGACCTTATCTTATGTCGGTTAGCTCCTCCCTATCGCCTAATAGACTTAAATCAACTGAAGCTCCGCAGGACGCTATCCTGGGACCACTGGTCATCTCAGTCTTCGTCAACGACATGTTGCTTGAAGAATCCTACCGCTTAATGTAGCTTTGTAGTAGACAGTAAAAACTGACAGATTGCCGGTGGGCTCCGGACATAAGCGCTTTTCAGACCGATAGTGATGCCCATTACCAATGGTCCCTGAAGAACTTCCACATTCAGTGTCGCCAAATGCAAAGGCATATATGTAAGATATAAACATACCTCACTCCTTCGACGGAGTACTGCTCCAAATGACGAATAAAGAAAGAGGGATTAACATTGTTGTATCGCACAACCCCTCGGGTCCTTCTTTAGAATAAGGCTAACGCTAGACAGCAAGTGGCGTACTAGCTCTTCTGAAACGCCTGTTTGAGAATTTTGATTGATCATGTGCTAAAAATCTACATAATGGCTTTATCAGCCTTCCCCTAAAGTAAGAAAGACTAGGCGGACATCCTCGACTGCAGAAGGACAAAATTTTTATAGAAACTATCCAAAGACGGTGCGACAAAGACGGTTCCGGGGGACTGGATGAAAACTCCTACTGCGAACGGTTTCGTGAACTATATATCTTCCTCACTGAGTAACACAGAGAGGGTAATGTCCACATGCCGTATTATAAAGATGTTGACCCATCTATGCAGAACTCTCTTCAGTCTTGTGGACACTGAATCACCTTGAGGCCACTCCCTAAAACTAAACGGCCATCTACCAGACTCTGGTTTAGATACGACGTCTTCTCGGTAAGGGTATGAAAATCTTAAGACTTCCCACCTTTCAAGACTGGTCTGGGTCGCTAACCTAATTCGTGATAAGCGTTTCAACATACATCACTGCGCGTAGACCTGTGAGCTTGTTTGTCTGCTAAATAGCCCACAAACTGGAATCACGTACATTTGCATACATATGAACTTATGTGTGGAGTCGACGTGCGTTTGATTCCATCATCTGCAACTGTCTGGTACAATCAAGTGAAGCTGCGAGATGCAGCTATCCCTCCAGCGATGCAGTGCCTCGTTTACAGAAAAGGACCATCAAAAACTGTCCCTTTATAATTGCGTCCACTGCCCGCTTGTCAAACCGGGCTGAGTTTGCCAAAACACCATTTGCTCAACTGTTCAATCTCACACTAGAAACAGGGATAGTGGTTAGAGACTGGAAAGAAGCCATTGTCATTCCCATCTTCAAAGATGGCAGCCAAACAAAAGTTGGAAACTACCGACCAGTAAGCCCGACTAGTGTTACCAGTAAAAATTTCCGAACGAATATTACGAGAGAGAAGCTGTAGGTTTCTCTGTGAACATAAATTCTTCAGAGCTTCCCAATATGGCTTCCTGGGGGGGAGATCTTGTCTTACCAATATACTAACCTTTTTAGACACTGTCACAAAAAAACTGGATAAAGAAGAAGAGGTCGTGGTGTGCTATCTGGACTTTCAGAAAGCCTTCGATTCTGTCAATCACAGGCTTCCATGTTGGAAACTCCGAGAAGTTGGAATCTCTGCTAGATCCTGCGGATGGATACAGGCGTTTCTAGTTGGAAGGTCGTGTAGAGTGAGAGTAAGAGGAGTCTGTCGGACAAAGGCTCTCCGCTAAGTGGCGTTTCTCAGGGATCAATCCTCGCCCCTCTGCTTTTCCTGGTGTACATAAACCACCTTACCAACGCTATTCAATGGGACATTCTCAAAATTCGCGAATGGACATTAAAGTGGGAACTACCGCTGAACGTTCTTAAGAGTCATATCCTCGCCGAAGCTCTCCAATCAACGCCCAGGTATTTAAGGGATGCATATGGACAGACAGTAGAACTAACAACTAAGCAGCAAACAAGAGACTTGGGTATCCAAGTCACTAGCACGTTTACTCCATCCGTTCAGTGCACCGCATCTGCGGCAAAAGCGCTGTGGGCGTTATATCGATTGAAATCAGCCATTTGCTAAACCTTGTCCAGCGGTGTTCATTCCACTGTGCTCGGATATAGTTCGCTCCCACTTGGAATATTGTGTCCAAGCTTGGGCTGAATATTGTTTCCAAGCTTGGGCACCATATCTCAAAAGGGTATAGCCGCCCTCGAAAAAGTACAAAAGTTCGCCACACGTACGGTATGGGGTGTGAAGGGTCTAAACTACCAAGACCGACTGACTTCGTTGAAATTATTTTCGCTTGAACGTAGGCGAGTAAGAGGAGACCTTATTGAGATGTACAAAATTACCCACCACGCTGGAACAAGCCCCGTGGCAGGTTTGTTCGAGATGCGTCAGAACAGATAGTTAAGGGGCCATAGGTTCACAGTCAGGAAAACAAGATCACGATTGGCTGTCCGATATAACTTCTTCACTAACAGGGTAATCAACCCGTGGAACAAGCTGCCTGCAAAGATCTTTGAGGCTGAGAGCGTAGATATATTTCAAAGAGAGCTAGATAAATATTGGAGCCACCTTTTTCCTACTCTGTTTTGATACTCATTTACTTCTGTCCCTACCCTCAGACCACCACTGAACACATCAACAGAAAACTCAGTCTGGTCAATCTCCGGATCACACCAGTCAAGCATCAGGACGCCACCAGGCACTGGCCTTCACCAAGTCCTAGATTTGAAATTTGAAAGCACTCAAACTGCGAATAACAAGAACCAATAAAAACAGGGGTTAAACAGACTCCGGATAGGGGATGCCCGTAGTCACCGGATTCCCGGCCAAGTTACTTCAGAAGTTTGTCTGTAGTTGTAAGAAGTAATTAAAATTTTTGCAGCGTGAACGCGCGAAGATATATTTGAAGCATACGCCAACCCATGTCGAAATAACGGCTTGGGGTGTCCGACTTCTGACAGCGGAGTCGTGTTCTCGTGGTATGTTTGCCCTAAACCAGATGATGGTGGGTAGATTAGAAAAATCCTGGAGTAAATTGTACAGGTGTCATTTTCTGTCGTACTAAATCAGTTCATCTTTTTAGAGGAGGCTCGCGTATTGGACTTTTGGTCTTGTTGGTTGATTCATGTTCCGGTCGGGAGAGACCAAATGCTTCTGCCTGGGTCACCGAAGACACTTTTTTCTTGCCTGGGGATTGTTCGGTGGTACTCTCGGGCTGTATTGCTAAAATGGCGGCGGTCGGGCGAATGGACTCGGGCGACAATCAGTTTTTCCATCCAATCAGGTGATTGCGGATTCAGAGTTACACGATAGTGCATCAGGAATGTTTCCAACACTTTCACAGTCACTCCTTCCCTCTAAGATTCCCGAGTGGCACGTTTGAACCTGTCAACAAAGCGCTCTGCCTGGTTGTTGAACTGGGGATGGTAGGGCTGTGAACGACTTCGGTCTATTGCCTTTTNATGACCGATTAGGAGGGAAGCCATGCTGGGTGGAAGAGAAGATTATTTGACAAGAAGTGATTGAGGATGACGCGCTTTAGTAGGCGCTCCATTATTTTGCACGGAATGCTAGTGAGACTGATTGGCCGATAGCTAGCCGGAGAGTGCCTGTCACTCACTTTAAATATAGGTGTGATCGTCGCCTCTTTCCATGCGCCAGGGAGAATGCTAGTCTGGAGTGTTTGCTTAAACAGCTTATAAAGGGGTTCAGCCAAACTAACAGCTGCTACCTTGAGTATTCTGGGATGGATCATGTCAGGACCCATTGCACTAAATGAATTAACCTTGAGTAAAAGGTTTTAAACATCTAGTACAGAAAATTCAGCGGTCACGAGTGGTTGCCTAAACTTGTGCAGCGGTAGGACAGGATGCCAGCTCGGGGATGCGACGTTCTACACTGCCGAGTAGTACACCCTGAATAACTCGGCCACAACTAAGGAGACAGATGAAGTCTCCCCCTTGGGCAGTCGTAAAGAAAGAGCTGAAGGTTTGTTTTTTCTTAGTCGTTGCATATGCTCAACTAAGAAGTTTTTGTTCCTGCGGGCTGTGAGGAGGATCTTCTGTTGTACGAGTTTTGTGTGTTTGCAGGTTTCCCGTCTACACCTGTTTCGGACAATGTGGAACGCGCTTAGATCCCCCGAGTTTCCCGTAAGCCTATGCTTCGCGAATAAATGGGAATGGTTATCGAGAAGACGACATATCCTGCGCGGAAGGGGTGGCCGATAAGAGGAAGTGCACAGTTTGCGTATAATAAATAGGTCTCCCGCTTTCTAAATCGCGCTTTGAAACGTGCGATAGTTCCGGCCAACGGAGTCCAAGTCAAGAAGAAGTGAACCTAGGTAGGTTCTCAGGCCGTTAAAATCTGCCTGATTGAAGTTTCCAACTGCGGACCATTTCACTGGTTGTTGTAACCAGTAACAGATAAGATCAAAGGCTAACAGAGAGTGGTCACTGTGTCCAAGTGGTGGCTTGATGATCACTCTGTCTACCAACTGGCTCTCATTAGTGATGACTAAGTCAAGCAAAGAGGGAAGCTGACCAAAACGACGCCGCGTCGGGGCGCTGACGTGCTGTGTCCACGTCTTCCGTCGTAACAGCGTTGATAAAGAAGTCGAGAATCCGCTTTCACATCCCTGGTGAGAAACTGATGTCTATTTCACCTTGGGCGCATTAAAGTCACCCATAATAAGCAGAT
>QNGE01000469.1:93767-109884 GCA_008508345.1 Paragonimus westermani
TAAGAAGTTGGTTCACAGCAATGCCGATGTTAAGATTGAGCCTGAAAGACAAGCTATCAGTCCACGATCAATCGATGCTCGTGTATTCATTTTCATGCTGCTGTTGTACTGCAGAATATGTTGGTCGTACGACTAGGCGCTTGTCAAAAAGGATCAAAGAACATCATCCAGCTTTGATCGGAACCGGTGGCCGTAAATCAATTACCAGCGCCATTGTTGCGAATCTAGCTGACACCAACCATCGCATAGTCGTTAACAAGGCATTCCGGGTTATCTACAAAGTGGCCAACGCTTAACCAAAAACAGTCCGTCAACGTATTCTGGCGACTGCCGAATCGATTGCAATCAGATTACGCAACCCCAATCTGGGCTCTCCAAAGAAGTTTGTTCAGTCCCTGCAACTTCCGTGGCCACAGATCAATCACACCCAGTCTAACCACACACAAGCATTTGACCTTGACCGTGTGACACAACACCCAGTGAACGTCCGGTCTGGGCCGAACCAATTATCGTGTAAAATACTTTTCTCCAGGAAGGGGAC
This sequence comes from Paragonimus westermani, assembly GCA_008508345.1. Classification (NCBI taxonomy): domain Eukaryota; kingdom Metazoa; phylum Platyhelminthes; class Trematoda; order Plagiorchiida; family Troglotrematidae; genus Paragonimus; species Paragonimus westermani. Next base: position 94,309 of record QNGE01000469.1, read on the forward strand.
AGTTTTGGACGGAAGCAATGGGGTTCGGTAACATGAGTTCACCCCACCGTCTGAGTGACCCTGGTGATCATTTTTGTACTACATCTTATCGAAAAGGTTTTTCGTTCAATTATTTTCCACCCTGTTGCACCATACTAGTACTAATACGGTACACCAGTGTAGCTTTCAAGTTTAAGTCCAAAATACTGAATAGTGCGTTGATTTCCATTCAGTCAAAATGCCAACTTATCGTTCCCGAAGTGCCTAACTTTCCTCGTTCGTTTGACGTTTCCATCCAACCATTTTCACATATAACCTTGTGATTTCGTAACAATTGATCGAGTCTTCCTCACATTACTGTTTTGTCCTCCTGTAGATCTTCCCACCCCCTCGGACAACAGTAACTTGCTTTCACGTCCTGAACTGGTGCATGTCCGAAACAACCAAAACCCCCAGCATCACCCACCGCAGTCCCAGCGCCAACGCAAATGGCCCAGTTTCACTATGAAGCGGCCTGGTCGATTGGGCTCATCTTCTTCATCCAGTAACTCCAAGGATGTTGGTAATAACAGCAGCAACAACACGATTATTGCGCCCAGCAAGCCTATGACGCAAACCCCAGCTCCAACGCCAACAGATTCAACAGGAAACCAGCTGGCTCGCTCGTTGTCTGCCGAACGTAGACCTGTGGTTCGTGCCCGATTGGACATGGGCGCAAGTGTGTCGGAATCGAAATTTGCTACTGGCGAAGAACTAGACACCCCTTGTTATCGGAAATCCTCCCTGAGTGCGAACAGTTCGCTCAAAATCTCGGTGAGCTTCGCCCAACTGTCCTTCCCTGTTGGCATTCCCAATCACGTGTTCTGGTTAGATCAGACGGACTGTCAGCCACTACTAGTTGACCACTTTGGGTCGTTTCCATACTAATCTTTAGTCATATTTGTTGTCACTACAGTCCGCAGAGCAGAATTGCAGACACTGCGTTCAGACTATTTCATGATGCGTTTTGTTTGGAAGCCGCGTGTGTCATCCGGACCACTATTCTGATTGACACACCGTTGACGCGACAAAAATTTGAAACAGCTAGTGACAGCACGTATTCGAACATTATTAGGCACCAACATTTCATCGTGACTCTCGCATATCAAACAACAACGACACCGGGTGTACGTACACTCCGCGTTAAGACTGTAGGGACGGTCTGTGTTTGGCAGCCTTCGTTAACATGTGATCCACAGCAATGACACTTCGCACTCTCATAATCCGAGATAGCATCCTACTACCCCAAGTCTGTGCTGATCAAAATGTTTAACAGAATGCGTAAATTAGTTTATCGTGGTTATAATTATCTACATGTCAAAAACGGTCGCAGTAAAAGCATACATTCATTATGTGCATGTTGCACGCTTGAAGGGAACCCAAAAGATGCTGTTCTTGAATTTTGTTTCAATTTTCCATCACATCGTTTTGCATGCTTCAGACAGGCGTCGTACTGGCTCCATTCCTCCATCGGAATACTCTTCGTTTCAGCAAGTGAACTGACGATGGACATTCCGACATACATGTAGGCCTAATGGTCTCCGGTTGTCACCAATGGAGTTAGAATTTGGACTGCATACTAGCCATTCCAGAACATTAATTCCGTACAGATGTAGCTTTGATCATCTTGCATGGGACACGTGTTCGTTGTCATGTCAGGACATTGCACTCGGACTGCTGCTGATAGTTTATTAACTCGCTTGTGAAAAATGAGTCCACGCTTTCAGAGGTCATTCCGGTCCATTAGGGTCAAATTGTTTCATCTTTGCAGTATTGTATCCCTAAACAATTCGGGCGCTGTCTGATTTGATGTTGCTCCAGTTGGGTGATCCTCTTCGTCTTTCTGTAGACCGATAACCGGGGTGTGTTTGTGGTAACGGTTGCAAATTTCGTGTCGGTACCTTCAACCCAAACGTCTATTTTATTTAGCTAACACTCACGGTTCTGTTGAGCGCTAATCGGATGATTAAACGCATATCCCTTTACGATAAACCACTTGGACGGCTTTTTTGTTAGCCTTTCCACATTTATGCACTCTGAATAACGATGTGCAGCCTTTTTTGTTCCCTATGGTGGCAGAGCGATCATCCGTGTTTTGAGAGCGCTTGTTCAGATGCGAGATTTTTTAATTTTTCAGTTATGCTGCGTTGTTCTTTAGTTTATTGGGGTTTTGAACTACAGGTTCGATTTTTGGTTTACAACATTGGTGATCCTGTGAGCATTAATTAATCGTCGATGCGCTCAGGGCAAGTGGTCATCAGTCGTCCGGTGCCCTTCCACTTGCACCAAAATGTGTTTGACATGCGGAATCCACAAGCATGCATGTACGTCGACTGTCCCTGTAAATTTGGTGCTCAGCTTTTAACATATTGATGAGTAGTATGAATAGAATAGCCTCGTGACAAAAAAACCTCGATGCTGTAATCAACTATGATTTAGAACAGTAGTGTACGATAAAGAATTACTCTCTCTAAATCATATTTTTGAAGTCTTTTAGGAACAAAGCCCCTATGGCTTCGTCATGGAGTCGGATGTTTTTTCCACTCGACGTGTAAGGTTGTACCTCCTGCGTTTTACTGAGACGGTTACATTATGTGCACAGAAACTACTGTTCGTGCTCCTAAAACTTACACTGTCACCACAATGTAATCTTCGCTTTATCCTCTTGTTCCTCTGAAAACTTTTCTCTCACTGCATCCCATATATATATATATATATGTATATGTAAAAGTATATTTCTGGTTGTTGTTCAGTACTATGGTTTGGCCTGTGTAACTCGCCAACATCAGCTAGCCTCTGTCTTCTGCTCGCCATGCTTAAACTGGTGAATATTGCCTTTTAGTGTGATTCGTTCATGTTGTGTTATTAGGTCACTGCCTATCCGTTTCAGTCCTGCTACCTAATTTGTCCTCACCGTTTTCTTTGATGCACATTGTCATGATGTCCACATTGTCAACTCTGCATTCTACGTTGATCCCCTTCACTCTTATATGGGTTCACCGGGTAAAGTGGGATCATCTTTTAAATCACGATAACCTTCATGCTGCAAGCTATACTGCTATCCGTTCAGCCATCGGGTTTTCGATGCTGAATATCCAACTGTGGTTCCTTGTTTCTAGATTAGACTACTCCGAATGTTTCTATATTTATGTTTATACTAGCTGATCGCATTCCGAATCTTCAGCTTTTACAACATTAGATTTCTGCTCAGACGTACGACGTTCTGGGTTGCCCTTGGGACTAGATATCGCCTGGCTTCCAAAAACTGGGCAGTGAAAGGAATCTCGAAAACCGGAGGCCAAATCCGCAACAACATGATTGGAATCATGCAGATTTTTAAGTTAGGGGAGGCCCACAATGTTTGTGTTTATGTGTGACGCTTTTTTGGACGGTGGCTTTCAAAAAGCGCAATTTTATGGAACGAACATGCTTTATCTACGTACATTTGTTTCCCGATTAGTAATTGCCATTGGAGTGTGTAATGTTATAAAGTGAGCTGAAATGTTTGACAAAGGGACCTAATTCACATCCGGGCACTCAAAAATGAAAAAAGCGCACCACGGCTGGTGACGATTCGTTGGCACTAGCATTAGACGTTGTACACCACTTCAAAATTGTTTAGATGATCACGCTGCCTGAAAGTGTAAAACAGCATTGCCAATGCATGCGTCACATCTGCCTCTCATGTCGTCTGCTGATGTTCATGACAGAAGATTTAGGCATAATGTTCCAGGACAAATGTGCAACAGCGCTGAAGGGATGTTGGGCGCATTTTAGATGACTCATTTGGTGTTGTGGCCTCATCCAATGACCGCGTTTGGGCTATGTGCACAAATGTGTCTCAGATGATGCCGTGTAACATCTTGTGAGCCGAATTAAGATCTCCTCTGGCATGTTGATGGTACACAGTGGATTGACCCAGTTTAAGCAATCTTTTCGAATGAGAAAGTGGACGGAACATGAAAACAATTCACTGGCCTTTACTGCACTCTTCCGATCAGCCGTATGTTTCGTAACGCGTGATCGACAAGCTTGATTATTTACCTCAATAACTGAATGGAACATCGAAACAAAACTCCTCGATCGGGATGTTCAAACTCGTCGTGTGTGCGTGGAACCGTAATTGGCACAGCGCAAGTTACTTTCGATGATGGCTAGGCGCAGGCGTCCTTTGGCTTCGGCTACTGTGACAGGCTAATCCGAATCGGATGCCGCCAGCTGTGTTAGCGTTGTTCGTCATCAAGGTGCAGGTCTGGGACGGACTGAGATCTTGTGAGACGCTTACTTTCAGTTCTCGCTCGCTGGTTGCTGTACGCAACTTTTCACCCTCTATGGAGTACTGGTTGTTGGACGAGTGATGAGTGTGCATCCTTCTGTGTCTGGCGGAGTTAGACAGAAGTCGGTATATTGTGGTCCGGTGACTCAAAGTGTTATTGTCAGTGTGAGCTCTTTTTCTCTCAGTAATGCTGTGCATTTTTTGTCACACTTGTACGTTGTCAATGTCTAATACTGCTGTAGAACTTAAACTGTAGTGTTTTAAGAGCGAATAATAAGTGTAGTCTGAAGTGGAACCTAGCACGACATTGCTAGCTGTGGGATGCTAATCAGTTGGTCTGCTCTCAGCCTGAAACTTCCGTTCCTACTGTACTGTCGCCAAGTTCGTACTCCGTTTTACGAATCTCAGAGTAACTTTTACCAATCGTGTGACGGTGGGTTCTAGCGCCCTCGACTATTTCCCTTGCTATTGTCTGTTTAGGCAACCCGATAGTGCATTCAGCTTACAACCATCCCCTGTGCTGCAAGGCAGTAACTACCGTTTACGGTGTAAAAACAGACAATTTTGGTTATCTGAAGGCGAGGAATGCTTGTGTTAAAAACTTAACTTTGATTTGGGATGTTTCCCTAGGTTTTAACCGCATATTTTGTGTTTACCTAGTACAACTTATTAGACCTGAGCACTATACTGCACAGCGAACAGGCACAAAAATTGTAATGAGATTACAACCATCCTCACAACTTACGGAAAGAACGCAGGTTACTTCGATTCTACGATATTTGTGCTGACATGTGTAATCTTAGCGAGCGTCGCCCCTTAATCTCCAATCCCATAGCTAGTGTCGCCGTGTAGGACCAAACTCTTACGCACAAACTCCTCATTTCTGGAAGCCTCGTTACACACTGGCCACGTGACTGCTGATTCCAGCGTAACCCGCGCCATTTGTAAAGTACATGACAAGCTGTAAACAACACTTTCTCGAACGTGTCCGAACCTCCATAGAGTACGGTCAACGTTCTGATCTGTGTGTTATATTTGCCCCTTCCGTAAATACGCTAGTATGCCGTACCGCTATCTATGCAGTGATCTCATCACATACTTGCAATTCTACAGAAACGCTGACAATCACAAACCTGCTTTAATGCACCAATCGCGCAATCAAGATAACGCGTACGGAGTCGTAACCACTTGCTCTTAACGAACCGTTGGTTTCACTCCGGCACCACAGTTGACAGAGGTTGACAAATGTCACTCGGGTTGTTGTACAGAATGTGGTGGGGAGAACGACAAAGTAGCGAAGAAGACTTGTTCCCCGTGTTTCATCACCAGGCAAATTACAACACAATACTTACAAAAACAGTAGCTAGGATAAAGTCGGAGAAAAACGGTCAATAGAGGTTACGGACGGCGCGTTTGTTATCAGTCGCGCAATCATTGTTCCAAATCGTGGGCTTGATTTATTGTGAGCCAAGGGAGGCGAACTGTCCGCACGAACTTCTGAGCGTAAAGGTCAGGGTTGCACAATCGGATACTGATCGCCTCGGCACTGGTCAACCTTCGGAATCTCACCATTTTTGATCGATTCCTTGGCACTCGGTGGACAATTTGAAAAGCACCTTTCTTACTGACAGAATGATTAGAGTCGGTCAAATGAGCGACAATCGCGCATTAAACCGTTTCAATCACACCACCGTTCAACCATGCAAGATGATGTCCACGCACTCTATCAGACAATCGCCTTGTAGTACGACCAATGTATGATGTGCGACACGAGCAAACAAATGAGTACACACAACAGCTGCTTGTAGAACATGTAAGTTTGTCTTTGAGTTGTGACATGATAATTGATGTTGAGTGGAAACCTACGCACGGTTGAGCGGCAGAATAGGTTGTTTCGATTAAATTTCCGAGCATTTTTGAGATAACTCCGGCCACGGGTTCTCCCTTGAAGACTTACAAACGCAAGTTTCCTATTCACTGAAGGTGACCTAAGTTTCGACTCTACCACCTGCATCGCCTTCTGAATGAAATACATTGGATAGCCCTTCCGCATGAACACTTTTTGTAGAAAATCTAGCTCAGTTTGCAAAGTGTCAGGTGGACAAATCCTTAACGCCTTACGCGTCAGACATCGTATGAGGTTGCGTTTTTGATTTCGCGGAACGAAACTGTCAAAGTGAATGTACCGACCACTTCGAGTCTATTTTCTGCACACATTTCTTTGGATTGAACCATCTTCTCTTCTTACTATACCAACATCCAAAAAATTCATTCGACCATCGTTGTCTGACCCCTTAGTGAATTTGATACTGCTATGGGCTAAGTTATAAGCTGTCATAACTGTTCATGTTAGCATTCTCGTTGACGACGCCAAAAAATATAATCAACATAGCGTTTGTAAAATGTAAATTGTTTAGTGACCTCTCTCAATTGGTTAGTTTCCAGTTTGCTCATAAAAACGTCAGCTAACAGGGGACCTAAAGGCGAGCCCGTTGCTACTCCATCTCTCTGTCGGTAGATCGCATTGTTGAACAGAAACTGAACCAGCAGTTCTCTCATTTCGTCTTTTAGGATATCCACATGTTTGTTGCAACATTCGATATAATCGCACAAATAGGCAATTGTCTTTTGTAGTGGCACGTTCGTAACCAGTGAAGCAACGTCGGATGGAATGAAACGTATCCCTTAGACTGTTTTGCTAGCTCCAACCTGATGGGTTCGAGCAGGCTGGCAAACCATTTGGCCAGACCATGATAAGGCGAGTTGCACATGTCTTAAATTGGTCTCAAAGGCAAACTTGTTTTTCGCACTTTCGGTAGACCGTATAACCTGGGGATTATCGTACCAATTGATCGGATGCATTTGTAAGTGGTCGGGACAGTCATCCCCTTCTGTTTCATTCCATGTAGCGTTTTAGATGCCGTCTTTTCTATAGCTGGTATTTTGTCTTTCTCCGTACTCATCTTCATGAATTTTGAACTGTCAGCCAGCATATCATTCATTTTGGTAACGTAACCAGTCCTGTTTATTAGAATAACTCCTGTTCCTTTATCCGGTCTGGATACCATAATGCGCTCGTTCTTCTGTAAACACTTCAGTGCATCTAAATACTGCTTGATCAGGGGCTGTTCTACTTACGGTGTATAGTCAAGACACTGATAACACGAGTTCGCCAACATTGACTTCAGTTTTTCTTCGTTCAAAGATGATGATGGAGTTAAGACAACTAACTGATCATACAAATTTTCAAATTGGACTTCTGAATCAAGCTGGCTGTTCTTACGACGTGGACAACATAAATTAGGTCTTAGTGACAGTTCCTGGAGCAAATTTCTGTTCAAATTCAAGGAGAAATTATGAACATACCGCTCGGGATAATTCGGAAATTCGGCACACGGTTTCACAGGATTCAACTGGTTGGGCTGACCGGTCATTCTGATGTCCGTACGTCTGGTTGCAATACCATTGACGGACATCTCGAAAACTGCACGATCGTATTCCGATAACTCATCCAACACACCTTCACATTGAGCTAATTTCCGTTCCATCTCTTAAACGTTTTCTACTGTGGTGTCCCACTCGCTGTTAGCATGACGACTGAGCGCAACGGCTGTTGGGTTGATGCGCTTGTCTCAAGATTCTCCAGTAGTGTTTCGGATACTGATTGTTGTCGATGCGCTGAGTCAGGAGACGAATTCTTGTTCTGGTCTCTGCAAGCTTTGTATAAATCCTCACACACCAAAGTTCCTTCAGTACGATTTGGTCCTTGAATTGTTTAATTCTTTCGAAAGTACCCATTGAGGTCACGAGACCATGATAAGGCGAGTTGCACATGTCTTAAATTGGTCTCAAAGGCAAACTTGTTTTTCGCACTTTCGGTAGACCGTATAACCTGGGGATTATCGTACCAATTGATCGGATGCATTTGTAAGTGGTCGGGACAGTCATCCCCTTCTGTTTCATTCCATGTAGCGTTTTAGATGCCGTCTTTTCTATAGCTGGTATTTTGTCTTTCTCCGTACTCATCTTCATGAATTTTGAACTGTCAGCCAGCATATCATTCATTTTGGTAACGTAACCAGTCCTGTTTATTAGAATAACTCCTGTTCCTTTATCCGGTCTGGATACCATAATGCGCTCGTTCTTCTGTAAACACTTCAGTGCATCTAAATACTGCTTGATCAGGGGCTGTTCTACTTACGGTGTATAGTCAAGACACTGATAACACGAGTTCGCCAACATTGACTTCAGTTTTTCTTCGTTCAAAGATGATGATGGAGTTAAGACAACTAACTGATCATACAAATTTTCAAATTGGACTTCTGAATCAAGCTGGCTGTTCTTACGACGTGGACAACATAAATTAGGTCTTAGTGACAGTTCCTGGAGCAAATTTCTGTTCAAATTCAAGGAGAAATTATGAACATACCGCTCGGGATAATTCGGAAATTCGGCACACGGTTTCACAGGATTCAACTGGTTGGGCTGACCGGTCATTCTGATGTCCGTACGTCTGGTTGCAATACCATTGACGGACATCTCGAAAACTGCACGATCGTATTCCGATAACTCATCCAACACACCTTCACATTGAGCTAATTTCCGTTCCATCTCTTAAACGTTTTCTACTGTGGTGTCCCACTCGCTGTTAGCATGACGACTGAGCGCAACGGCTGTTGGGTTGATGCGCTTGTCTCAAGATTCTCCAGTAGTGTTTCGGATACTGATTGTTGTCGATGCGCTGAGTCAGGAGACGAATTCTTGTTCTGGTCTCTGCAAGCTTTGTATAAATCCTCACACACCAAAGTTCCTTCAGTACGATTTGGTCCTTGAATTGTTTAATTCTTTCGAAAGTACCCATTGAGGTCACGAGACCATGATAAGGCGAGTTGCACATGTCTTAAATTGGTCTCAAAGGCAAACTTGTTTTTCGCACTTTCGGTAGACCGTATAACCTGGGGATTATCGTACCAATTGATCGGATGCATTTGTAAGTGGTCGGGACAGTCATCCCCTTCTGTTTCATTCCATGTAGCGTTTTAGATGCCGTCTTTTCTATAGCTGGTATTTTGTCTTTCTCCGTACTCATCTTCATGAATTTTGAACTGTCAGCCAGCATATCATTCATTTTGGTAACGTAACCAGTCCTGTTTATTAGAATAACTCCTGTTCCTTTATCCGGTCTGGATACCATAATGCGCTCGTTCTTCTGTAAACACTTCAGTGCATCTAAATACTGCTTGATCAGGGGCTGTTCTACTTACGGTGTATAGTCAAGACACTGATAACACGAGTTCGCCAACATTGACTTCAGTTTTTCTTCGTTCAAAGATGATGATGGAGTTAAGACAACTAACTGATCATACAAATTTTCAAATTGGACTTCTGAATCAAGCTGGCTGTTCTTACGACGTGGACAACATAAATTAGGTCTTAGTGACAGTTCCTGGAGCAAATTTCTGTTCAAATTCAAGGAGAAATTATGAACATACCGCTCGGGATAATTCGGAAATTCGGCACACGGTTTCACAGGATTCAACTGGTTGGGCTGACCGGTCATTCTGATGTCCGTACGTCTGGTTGCAATACCATTGACGGACATCTCGAAAACTGCACGATCGTATTCCGATAACTCATCCAACACACCTTCACATTGAGCTAATTTCCGTTCCATCTCTTAAACGTTTTCTACTGTGGTGTCCCACTCGCTGTTAGCATGACGACTGAGCGCAACGGCTGTTGGGTTGATGCGCTTGTCTCAAGATTCTCCAGTAGTGTTTCGGATACTGATTGTTGTCGATGCGCTGAGTCAGGAGACGAATTCTTGTTCTGGTCTCTGCAAGCTTTGTATAAATCCTCACACACCAAAGTTCCTNCCTCGAGCACACTTTCCAGACTGTCGTCCATGGCCAAATTGAACAGATGGGAAATCGGGCACCTTTGACTAACACCACTGGAGGTGATGAACAGCCGAGACAGTTGCTCATAAACTCTCACTCTACAAGCAAAGTGAGCATGCAGTGATCTTAGCTGATTCACATATTTCTCTGGTACTCCTTTTCGAAGAAGACAGTTCCAGAGAACGTTACGAGCAACTGAATCGAAAACAGCCTTTAGGTCCAGAAACACCACAACCATCGGCTGCCTGTAAGAGTGCTAATGTGCCAAGGTCCGTCGCGGGGTAAAATTGTGATCAGCGCACCCTTGACTGGATCAAACTTCTAACTGGCCTTCACGTACCTGGCTTTCCTTGGGCTCGATGAGCTGACTTAAAATAAGACCAATGAGCAACTTGAACGCAGTAGACGCTAGAATGATGCCTCTCTGGTTGTCACAGATTTCAAACCCAATTTTTGATAACGAGATTTACTGTTTATAAACGTCAATCACGAGGCACCTCTGCATTTTCCCAAGTCATCTGGAAGAGTTGTGTCAATTCTGACATCAAACTCTCCTCAGCATACTTGTTACGCTCCATTAACTTAAGCTTCTGTTCCGAACGGAGGTCCCGCTAGAACACACCAACTCACTATTCGGGTCCCGCCGTTTACATGGTCTGATTGAGGTCACTCGAACTGTTCCTCAAAGTGCTCAACCTACTCTTCAGGTCGTGAGCAGTCGAAGATTGAATGATGATAAGTGAACCATTTTTCTCATGTATGGTCCCGCACTGACTCTACAACCAGCACAACCACGGATCAGGAGAAACAGCTTTCTGCTAACCCCAGGCGGAAACGCTTACTTCATCTCTTTCGACTGTTCAAACAAGTGGTGCTCACGGTCTTTGCGCAAGCTGCACATCTGCAACAGTCGTTTACCATTGTCAGTGCGTTGTGCCCGGACTCCAAACACTTCCCAGCCACTTCTCCTCTGAAGAGACGACCAAGCTGGAAGAACCGAGGTCCTAGTCAGCATAGCCCGCCAGATCATAACAGCACACGAGCCTCACCAAGATGGGATGGTTGGCCGGGACTTTTAAACTACACAAAGAGCCATCTTTAGGTCAACGTGGTGGTCCGTACCTGCTGGGTTTGCGAATACTGCGCCGTTGATGCTCTTAATCAAATTGGTCCGGAATTGGTAGAAGAGTTTTCTTTGAACCATTTGAACAAACACTTCGTCTTCCGGTCTACGGATTCCGCTGTACAATAGCGGTAGAATGACTACACGAGAGCATGTAATTTATATTTCAGGCTCAAAATAATCAGGAGGAAGTGATAAACTGGCTACTTGCTCTGTTGAGGATCTGTTTAAGTCCATGTTTAAACCACTATATCACTCATAAATATTGACCGAGTAAAAACGTCTTGTCCACCGTGGTGACTGAATCACCTGACACTGGCTGTCATGACCAGATTATACGGCAGCCAAGATAGTCATTCTTTTAGCACATAGGCGATTGTCCTTAGTTCTCGTCCCATTGTTTCTGCAGGGTAGACTTCTGGTTTCTTTATTAGCAAGATGTCGAACGATATTACGTTTCCCTCTGACCAGCATCAAACTATCGCACTGTGTACTGCCAAGTCCACATTGCTTTGTGACGGATTGAGCGCTATGTCGTCCCGTCTCTAGTGGTCTCCGAAGCTGACGATTGGTTCCGAAAGGCAAATTCAGACCAATCAGCAAAATTAGCTACTTCAACGACAGGACGACCGAACAGTGATCTGCACTGAGTGTTGCGGTTGTGCACAGCGAATAACATCGCACTACCAACCAAAATACGAAAAACGGTCATGGATCAGAAAACAACACCAAATAGGAGACAAACGACGTGTTGTCTAATCAGAACAAACAAACTGAGTGACTACTAGCACTGGGTGTTCTTTTTAGATACTCCGACTTTCCGCTAAAATAAATTTCACGCGGAGCCAGTATTTGTTTCGATTTCGCATGAAAGCCACACAGCACCATCCAGTTGCTTATATCTAGGGGGTAAAACGTGTCTGGCCGCCTAAAACGTGAATGTGAACGGTGTGTCTGATGGAACAGTTGAACAACTGGCTAAACTTTGACCTGAGTCTAACAGAGGACAAAACTGTTGCCTACCTATCGCCGATGGAACCGTGTTTCCAATGTGTAGTTTGGCTGTTGACGTTCCACATAAACAGTCGTGAACAATGCGTTGCACTGCGACTTACCATCAGTGGCAAAAGTCCTCGAAGTTGTTCCCATATGTCCAAGAAAATAAACAGCTCCTACCCTCATCGCCAACTGTCCTGTGACCCAAAAATGGAAATGAGAACTCGACGAAATGCGATTACGAAACCGTAATGGCCTAAATTTAACCATGGCCACTGAGAAGTAATGTGATCTCTGGAATAGCTTGGTACTGGTACCCAAGCCGGCGATAACTTACAGGATTTGGGCCATCCAACGCGGCTGCCCGGGTACTAGGAGTTTCGTTACGTTTGTAATTAGAGGGCCTTATCATAATTAGTTTCGAACCTTGGATTGAAGTTGACACGATGTGCCTATTCTGTTCGCCAACGTAAAACTTACGTGGACGATTAATTGTGCTTCTCAATGGTTGTGTGTTTGTTTGTTCGTACAATCGTCCATGATTTCCAGTCGGCTATTCTGTGGTTAATGAGGCTCTTCTTGTAAGATAATACTCTGTCGTGTCCTTCTAGATGGGGCTTTGACGACGTTTACAACCACGTAATGCACACATGCTGTCCACGTCCTGACCGGCAATTGCCCGCCTAAGCCAGAATTGTTGTGGCCCACCGTCGTAGACGATTCTCTTTATGCGCCGGAAAGCTTTTTCTGAATCATGGCTTGGTAACAGTAGGTTATGCTCCGTCACTTCCGCGTAGCGTCTACCGTGCTGCCTCTTATGAGTTTTTTTCCACAATAATAATGATTCGCGGGGCGTCTTTTTCTGTGTGTCGTAGTTTCCTACTGCCTGAGTCTACAGCCTAGTAGGATGCCTTCTCAGAATCGAACTGGCACGAATGTAAACTCTCCGCGGCAACTCCACAGTTTGATGTGTCAGAGTTCACGACAGTATCCGGTGGTCAATTGCACTGACTGAGAAAGATGTCAGATGACAGCATTGGAATTCATTTGTCCAAGGACTTTCAGACGTTGACACGACGTGTTGCACTTTCTATCAGGAAGACATTAAGTTAGTATTGCCGGAATTCATTATTGTGACTGAGCCATCACCAGGACACCCATTACGGTCATGTTAATAATAGGTGTACTACCGTTGGTACGTGTGTGTGGAGTACGCACAAGTAAGAAACATACTTGGAGCGCTTCTGATAGATAATTCGAATAAAGACTGGTCATCCGGGAAATCGAATATGGGTTTGACAACTTGAAACATTCTCAACAAAAGGACTTTCTACGTCAGGGCGTCGCCTATGTTCGTCACCTGAGTTCCGAATATTTAACCAATGATAAAATCTGGCATTTTCTTCTTTGCCACAATCCGTGTCTATGTGTATCTGGACGTGTCCTGTCGTCTCCTATTGTATAGCATGTGGCCTCGTTTATAAGTAGTATAGTGGGTGCGTTCGGGAACTCAAGGGCAGGTCCCAATGCCAGGAAGACGAGGGACTGATAACGACTATTGGACCAGTGCGTACGCACTATTGGGAACGTGCCATCAAGGCGAATGACAATGTAGTGCTACCCAATGTGTGTGGATACACGTCAGCCATACAAACGGGTGTACTCGTTTGTTGTGTTGTTTTCACATAATCCGTAAGGGATTTCATTGCACTTTGCGGACCAAGCGCCTTTTGCTTGGTGCTATCCGAATGTGTAGCAACACCGTCAATTATCGTTAGCATAGTATCCATCAGCTATCGTATGATAAAGAAAACATATTTCCGAACCACAGATTCAGATATAATTCAGATATAATCCTCGGTTGGATGGTTTGCTTGGTTTCTTTTGTTCCATATATTATGAGGTATCCACCTACTAATAGGGTATTTCGTCCCTTTGAACTGGACTGAAGTCCAATCAACTTCCCTTGGTTGTCGCTGTTAAGAGGCGCAGTTTCTGACGAAACAGCCAGAACAAATCACGCCACTTCGATCTACCGACCTAGCTCGGATGGTATGGTCGTGGGTGGTGGCATACTTCCACTCGGCCAGTCAGATCACAGCCGTGCGGTCGAACTTCTGTGCGCTATCTGAACAATTTTCCCACATTGGTTTCCGATGCCCTTGTAGCGTGATTTGTTCTGACGCCGTAACTGCCATATATGTCTGTTTCATTCGATTCGCTTTGTGTCTGTCGGTCATTTATAATCACCGTTTCGCTCTATAAATTCGGAGCCTCTGTAGCCTAGTTTTGTCTCGCTCTGACAATAAACGGTGTTGTCGCGTCACTTCTCGGTTTTGGATCAAGCGACTGAGCGCGTAACTAAGGCGACGATCCAATAATCGCCTTTCTCTTTCTCATAGGCTAAGGAAAGCAATTGACATGTCTTCCCGCGACCCGGTAGTAGATGAGTGTATGGACTAAAATCTGATGTCTATCCAGGAATCATAGGTTTGATTCCGCGGCGTACGTGATGCTCACGAGACCCAGCAAAGTCGAATCAGCTCTCTACCACATTAGTGATGGTCACCGGGGCCAGCCATCAGAATTTGGAGTTTGTTCTGCTTCTTGCGCACCTATTTCTGTTTCAGTGGGGCGACTAACATTAAACTTCCCACTCGGGCTTATATGAGCAGTGACAAAAACGTGTAGTTCCGGATCAGTTTAAATGTTTTTCAGATTACGGGTGGCTTATGTGGTACTCTTCTCTGTCTTTCTCTCTCTCTCTCTCTCCAACCATCGACCTGATATCGGCAATCCACCGTTACTTTCTGATAGTATCGATCTCTTTGGTATTGATATGTTCGCCGAAATTGGTATTTGGGTTGCAAACGTTGCATCACCAGGCGAGGTAACATCAACAGTGCGTAAGTGTTTCAGCGTATATGTTGGATGTGAAGATTGATCGATGCCTGCTCTTACATAGGAGAGTGAGTTGGCCTACTAGCTTGGATTCTGGTTGGTCGCTTTCCGTCGTGTTTGACCTCTGGTCCGACTCACCAATGGTTGATTCTTGTCTTATCAGTTCAAGTTGCTCTGTTTGGGTTTACCGGCATTTGAGCTCGATGGCGTTTACGTCTCCTCAAATCCTTGATTCGCATTGGTTCGTAGATTTTGTCTAGCTCGATGTGTTTGTTTATTGAACCGGTTGATGAGTACCAAGCTTCGAGAAATTCTCTTGCATGTTTGGTATTTGCTTGAGTAAGGATTTCTGCGGTGTTCAA
>QNGE01000469.1:110601-210472 GCA_008508345.1 Paragonimus westermani
TTGAACACCGCAGAAATCCTTACTCAAGCAAATACCAAACATGCAAGAGAATTTCTCGAAGCTTGGTACTCATCAACCGGTTCAATAAACAAACACATCGAGCTAGACAAAATCTACGAACCAATGCGAATCAAGGATTTGAGGAGACGTAAACGCCATCGAGCTCAAATGCCGGTAAACCCAAACAGAGCAACTTGAACTGATAAGACAAGAATCAACCATTGGTGAGTCGGACCAGAGGTCAAACACGACGGAAAGCGACCAACCAGAATCCAAGCTAGTAGGCCAACTCACTCTCCTATGTAAGAGCAGGCATCGATCAATCTTCACATCCAACATATACGCTGAAACACTTACGCACTGTTGATGTTACCTCGCCTGGTGATGCAACGTTTGCAACCCAAATACCAATTTCGGCGAACATATCAATACCAAAGCCATCAACCCGAGCTACAAACACCACCACCACTGTTCCCAACCATCAGTATCGATCTCGCTCATCCTTTCTTGAGCTTTGAACAGCCTTCAGTGCACACATTGTTTTTTCAGACGACGTTTTGTAGAACAATCTGCTCACTTGCTAATATTGCTTTCTGATTTTTTGATACGAACAACCAGTTGAGTGTAACCCTTCTAGTTACGTGCATTCCACTTTACGCTGACGTGTTAGAAACCTATTTGTGCCATTTCTCAAACTTGTACTTATTCCGTTTCGTATCCTGGCATCTTCGCCATTGGTACACGTAAGTCGTTTTTTGGTTCCAACCAGTCCGTTAAGCAGCGATCTCTGAAAATGGTCGTATTAATCCCCCATGGAAGTGTTCACATTAGTGTTATTCACTTGTTGCATGTCCCATGTCTCGGCACGTTTTACTGAGTTGAAATTTTAATCACACGGTAAGCCATCGACTTGACAACTCCAGCGTTCACTTCCATCCCATGCCAGCGAATTTGTTCGAAAGTGTGCTGTGTGCTTCACATGCTTGTCTGCGGCCTCCTGTTTGACCATCTGTTTCGCACAACTGGTAATGGACCTTTTCACGTGCCTCATCACATGTACCGTGTTGGTCGTGTGCGTGTGTGTGATTGATCGACAAGCTTACCTCGCTGCGGTTTTACCACAGTTTAAAAAGATAATCATGTATGTCCAACTGTCATCTGTTCACTACACATGTCATTGGCTACTTTGTTGGAAAAGACGACCGTACGCATGTGTAAATGGACCCTAAAGATGCCCCCTGTGTTTATGCTGGACATAATCATTGCAGGTTGAATCTCGCTGTGTTCATTCTCTGTGTCCGTGCAAAACAGCATCCTGCAATTCGTACCAAACATTTTCAAATCATGGGTCTCTACAATTGTTCTAAAAAATATGACTTGGGATAATCGATCTATGTTGAAATTCTGCACAGTGAGTAGGCATTTGTGTACATGGCTTCAATGGTGCAGCTATTTATTTCCTGTTTCCTTCCCTCCTGCTCTCAGCTATCATTCGTAGATTGCTTATGTTACCTAAGAGAGATAGTGTATTAATTTTTCATTGAGTTATGTCCCGTCAGAAATGTTTAGGGCCGTGCAACAATAAACCAAGCTTTCAATATCTGGCGGCATCGTCCACGACAGTCAGTGATTAGCATTTGTCTTTAACCCCTACACATAGTTGTTAGAGGAACATTAAACTCGTGTTTAGAGCTAAGAGGAAGACGCATGAGACCCAATTCACAATACCTCCTTTCAGATTCAAATAGTCAACAGCAAGCTGTCTATAGCCTACACATAAATGGCGAAGTTGCAGCTGACAGACGCCATTTTCATGTCGACTCTTGTAGTATTCACTGTCCCTCACCATTGATTGCAGATAATAATTTAACTAATCAGTGGCGACGTTCACGCCTCCTCATTTGTCGTTAGAGGTTGGCGTCTCCAACTAGTGCCAAAGTGGGTAAAGAGGTCCCTAACCGAGAGGCGAGAGCGGTCTACGAACACGACTTACTGCTGTTTTCATTCCTATTTGACTACCTTGTGTCATACGTTAATGAACCGGGTGCCTGACTTATGGCGCGGCATTTAACAAACGATGATTTAGCATCCTTAAATTATGTCTTAGTCACCTAAATTTATGCATTCTCACGGTTTGTGAGGATGAATTTGTTTTGTCCTCCTGATTAGAACCGTCCTCCTCAACTTCTAATTATTTGCCGACACCACCGGGTAGTCACAATTTTTTGTGAATTTGAGTGATCAGAAATCAGTTCACCTGACGGGCGCGTTTCGCGGCCGTAGAACAAAGCTGTCCCAGTTATTCTTTTGATATTTGTGATCCGCGTTTAAATGAAGCAACAATTTAACGTTATTTGTTGCGAGTTGAGAAAGATTACCCTATTCATTTAAGTACCGGATGCAATTTCGTCGCATACGCGTGCTATTATAAACAGCTTCCAAAATGCATGAGCTGTTCAACCTCTAATACTTCGTTGTCCACTTCATAATTAGCGCTCTTGTTGCAATGCTGAAGCATCATTTTTCATCTGAAGTGTTTCTCAAAGGACTGCACAGAACGGGAAACATTGTACAACACTGGGTGCATCTTGCAGAACTTACCAAATAACTGCATCTTTCCAATCACATTTCCGCTGAATGGAATGAGTGACTGGTTTCTACAAATACCTTAGACAATCGTCTATTATTTCATTTATGGCAACAGTAAACAGGTTTGACACTTGACGTTTTATGTATAACGATTAAACTCTTTGCTAGTTCTCCCGAAACCGTTTGCAAAGTTTGTGAACGTTCGGTTTGTTTCACATTGGCTGTGTCATTTGTCTGTTGTTTTTTCACGCTTCATTTTAAATGTTTGGCTACCACTATCGAGGCCTCTGATCTTTCCCTGTACATTCGGCAACACAAAACGTTCATCTTCGTTGTCAGTTTTCACCTGGACGTTTATGGCAAATTTGCAGACAAAGTTCCTTCTGGTGTTTCTCATCTTCTGTATTTCCTATTGTATATCAACTTCATCCACTAAATGTTTCCGTGTCGCTGTATACCAGCCCACAATTAGTACGTCACTCAATCGGTATCTTACCCTTTTTGGCATGACAAAACTGCAATATCTACTTGAACATTCCATCATCTAGGTAATTGACTGTTTTTGTCTTCGTTTAATAAAACCCTAGACAGTCTTGTTCTTTTTACTACTCATTTTACGGTTGTTATAGTTGTTTTTAATATAATAATGCCCACTTAGTGAAACACTGTAAAACCGTTCACTAACGGGTCATAGACGGGACTTACACACTACTCCTCATAATGGCGATCCCTATTCACTGGCTGTACCACTTCCACTATAAGCAACCTGGACTGGTCATCCGTCTGCGTGTACCATTGAAGTGAACTCTGGTCAAACGATTACGTATGTTTGTTGTGTTTTTCTCTTTGTGTCCGGTTTCACTTCTGTGATTTTCTAATGGACAATATGTTTAGACATCGTTAACTGTCATTTTTGCGTGTGTAACAATGAATCGAAATGTCATCGGCTACACCGTGCATACATGTCTTTGACTTCCCTCGTCATGTTAATGTTTGACAATCAAAACGATGTTCAACATTTTGGTCAGACCAAGAGTCCGTTTGGCTGGTGTTGCGTATTTGCGCACTGTTTTCTTGCACGGCTACAAACACCGGTCAATTTGAACGGGGGAACTGCGCTACTTTTTCTGTCTTGTATTGTGTGACAGTGGTGTCAGATGACCGAATGACACCCTGCCTGCCTCCGTTTTCCACCTAATCTCCCTCGACTCTGGGTTCATTCTTTGTAGACTGTTTAACCGTTTCATTCAAAAGTCTTATCCGCGGAAATTCACTGGTGGTCGGACGTTTTGCAACACAGGTGTATAAATAACCGATGTCGTGGTTTGTCTTCGCCGTTAATGCACGATGTACTTTCCGCTCGAGTTCTTAAAACCCGCAATGTTTGTAATTTTTAGCCTATAACCATCGAACCGCTCTGTTCACTTATCGAGCCTCCTGTTCTTAACTCGAAGAGAAAAACAACCTTGACGGTTACACCTCTGTATGTCTATCCGCCTTATAAACAGTGTGGTTCTTATGGATTGAGAGCGCTCCCATATTGCAGTACCCACAATATTCTGCAATTTAAACAGCAAAGAGGCGCCATATGTAAATCCGACTGACGTACCTAGGCTGTGTGTAAAAGGTGCATCTTTATACTAATGATGTCACTTGCCTCCATGGTTATTGTCCAAACCGGAAGTCCCCAGCAATGTCTGTTCTAGATTTATTGTAGGTATGAATCCAGCGGCTGTTAAACCCCGATCTGTTTTTCCACTGCATTGCTCTTACGATTTCGCTCGTTGTCGTTCAGACGTTCTTCATTTCCGCCACATAACTTACATTTTCGAAATAACTGTTATCATCAATAGCTTGGTTGTCCTCTGGGTCCTCGTCGAATTTCTTGATATCCCTCTGATCTTGGGTTGAACGTGTTGCTTTTGTTAGGGGTATATTCTGACGCACTATTGTCTACACCTCCACTGGCCGAATGTCCTGTGTTCCATGCCGCACGCTTCCTTATCGATTTATCCATAATAATCAAACCACAAACCTAGATCTCTTTCGTACTGAGCATTAGGCATTCGGATAGTAGCAAGCAAATTGTGCTTTAGGTAACATTCACGAAAGTCCCTCTATGTAACTCGCAATCTGTCGTTATCCTCTACGAGTTGCAATGGGGTGTCACAGGCTGTATTTCGATTTGCCAAGTGATGAGTAAAGGATGTAGACGGACATGTTAGTACAACTGTTCATCCAATCCATTGTTAGGTTTGACAACCAGACGTTGGATTGCTCACCTATTGACTTGTTGTTTACTTCACGAACTTAATGGTTGGCTAATGGATGGAGTTTTCACTTCAGCGATCTTTTTTCTCATAAACTCTTATACTACTGTTTCTGTTAATTCGGTTTTCCTCCAACTCTAAACATAGGAACGCGTGTTACACGGATTTTTTTGGAAGGAGGGTAGTCGAGTCTACCCAACTTCGTCTTTTATATTGGAGCGCATTGTTGTTAGTCTCTCTAACTCCACCATTCGTTTCCGTTTCAGTATGCATACGGGCCCGATTCGTTGTCCGCAGAGTGCACTGGGAGTAACAGTTCAAAGGGTGCTGGCAAGAAACGCAATGTGTTTGCCAACTTGTTTGGTCGCAATAAATCGAAACAGCGCGGGAAACCGCCGCATCTACTGAGCCCCCAACAATCTCAACAGAACATAGCACAGCGCCCTACTCCCATCAGTGCTGCTACCTCCGATCAAGATGAGGAAAACCCGGCTGCCAGTCGTGGAAATACTCCCAGCCCGGCCGATCTAGCCACGGTAGTGAACTGTTCTGCTCCTCCCATCTCCGTACCTGACACAGGAATAGATCAATAAACCATGCTATCCCGTGAATTGGGTTGGCACACTTCTGATGTGACTTATTCCGGCTGCTACCCGACCGCTCTTTTTACTTCGCCGCAGCCTTTCGTCGATGGATCGACACGTTTCCCCACCCTTTCTGATTCCGTAGGTGAACCATACTACGACCGACCTGATGTTCTTTCCCTCATATCCAACCAGAATTGATCCTTATGAACACAATCACTTTTCGCCATCCAACCGGGCACTCCCAATGCCTCCGATAAGTGTGCAATTTTGACTTTTACCCTGTTCTCATTGTGTTCAGGTTCTAGTCATCTGTACATATGTGATGTCTTTTTTGCGCCAAGCTTTCAATTCCTGTCTGTTCTTGTTCTGTAAACCCTGGCCGTTTCTGATTTTGGTTTTCATCCCTTTCCCAGACCCTGTTGATTGGGTAATTGATTTTTGCATGTTTACCTACCTTAGGTTCATCATTTATTTCTCTCTAGCTCCTTTTGGTTGCCGGATAGTCTTGTTTTCTAAACCTCCATTCGCTGTCAACCATTTCACATGCTCGCCCATTCCATTAGACCTTATCATTTGTGATCTCCGCGATTGTTTTTTTTCATGGATTTTTTGCCGTTTGCATAAACATTCAACCTTCTTTCACCCCAACCCAGAGTTCATCACAGTCCCCACCGAAAAATGCTCACCAACGATCGTGTGCATGCTGGCGGGGACGTTTTGTCTAACATTGTCCCTTCCCCATCTTTCCGACTCAACTCCTCAAGGCTGTGTGCCTGCTCAAGGTGGCTTTCAAGATTCAGCATATAATTTTTGCGTAGTTCATTCATGTATACCTACTTACGTTCGTGTGTACCTATCTATACGTATTCTCTAAATGTGTTACAGCAATTTTCTCTATTGTAGTTTAAGGTTTACTCTCTGGACATAAAATCGGCCTTCATGGTTTACGGAATGATGTTAGTGCTGATAAACATGAAACGAGGAATTTCGTTGGATGGTGCAGTAACACTACTACTATTTGTATATGTACTTGCTAGTTCGTTTCAACACACAGACGCAACCTCTCCATGTCGCATTTGACTTGTGTACAATCACACCGAGTTCCGTTTCGCTCCCATATGGACCTTGTGACAACACCTCCATCTCATGTTCTCGCGTGTTTTCGAGATATATTATATCCCATTCATGCAACCAAACCATCAGTCTCTGATCCGAATCGATGTTTCCTTTTTATACTTAATTTCGTCGCGTCATTCGCTGCCTTGTCGGTTATTTCACGCATACGATGAATGCGCATCATCTGGGTATTATCGTTAGTATGAAAGTTTGCGGGGGTTCTGTCTCGATGCGAGCTACACGCGCCTGACCTATTAACCCTGGGTGCTCGACTACATAATTTGTTCGTTGAGCTATTTGCCTTCCAACAACTAACTCAATGAGTTCAGTTTTCATGAATGGGCCATAAGGTAATTCAAAAGTATTGACCACCACGGTCAAAAAACACCAGCCGCAGCGTACACACTCCTTTTGCCGGTATGACTGTTCACTTTGTCGGCATCAGCTTATAGACGAGTTGCTTGTATTGATGCGAAAATTTTGTTCCTTCACATACGTAGTCATTATAGTGTCTGGGAAACCGGCTGGGTTTTAGGATCTTTCTATGCGTGCTGTTAGCCCGTTGTCAATGCGTTTTTGCCACTCGTCTGGTGAGGGCGCCCAGATAACTACAAGGTCAAACACGACGCTGTCTTTCTCTTCGTCGGATGTGGTGATCACCAACGTATCTCGCTTGGTCTGTCGGACGGTGAGTTATCTTAGCGTGGCTTGCATTGTACGCTGTGTAGTACACCCCGGTTTACAAAATCTACCATGCTTAAGCATGTTTCGGCCGTGTGACTGACTAGACAACTTGGACCTGTGGCCTTTGTTTGGTAATCGGTTTGTAACTACGTGAGGATCGCGAGGCCTGGTAGACACAACGGGAACTCTCAGAAGGTTTTCCGTCTCACCTGAGCAACTGGTAGCAGGAAGCCAGGTGTAAGCGAGATAACCTGCGAAGCCAGTGATGAACCTGCAACAACACTTAGGACGCTGAGCCGAACACTTCTAGCAACAGTTCAACTGGCCATCTACACCATTGACTATGACTTCGGGCTCTGTCTTTGTCCATAGTTAGTCTGTTCATGTTTCTCTGCCCTCGGAAACAGAAACACTTCACGAGATCAATCCTCTGAAATGTCACGAGGCACCCGGCCCAGACGAATTTTTTCCTGTCCTTTTTGTAGGCGGAGGTCTAGCCCAAGTTAAGGAGCTGAACGCTCTGCTCTGGATCATTGAATTTGTTCCAAGTGACTGGATTTTGGCTAACCACATCCTCACTTTCGACAAGAGATCACGCGCTTCGTATGCAGCTCGCCGAGGAATGCGTCAACGTTGCCCGCAGACTAAGCGAAACACGCCGAACAGCGTATGCGTGAAGATCAAGGTGGATTTCGCCCTGGCTGTGGCTGTACTGGTCACATCTTTACACTGCACCAGATGCTTGCGCTCCACGTTCATACAGAGGCCCAACAGTTGCTCCCTTCGTGAGTGTACGGTCCATCTGTATTACGTTCCTGTACGTGCATACAAGTACGCACACAATCGCTCATTCACGTGAACCTTCCCGTTGCACAGCTGCCGGTCTCAAAGCTCGCGTGCACACTGGCCAGCCCGCCCAGATATGCTTTGTCCTTCTCTCATTGGCTTATGGATTCATCTATCCTCCCACTGTTCATTGTTAGGTGTAATGCACTTTTCGTGCTAGTTCAGCCAGGATACACAAAGTTACTCCTGCATCACTTCAGTTTCTCATTTCAGCGCGCAGCGTAGATATAACACTGAGTATCAGAGAGGCCTTCAAATCGGTTGGCAGAGCTGCACGCTGGGACTGTCGATCGAGACAGGATGTGACTGAGAAGTATGTGTACATCCTGAAGGCAACATTCTGTCTGATTTGGGCCGGGTTAGGGCTTATGACGGTGTATCGCCGACCTTTAACGTCTCAAGTGGGATGTAACAATGTTGTCCAGCCTCCCCGTTCTATTCAAAGTTGCAGTAGGCAAGATCCTAGAGTGTGTCCTGACAGACTGAGAGTATGGTGGCGTGGAAGAGTTTCCAAGCACTCGACTTGGAGACAGAGAGTATGCAGACGACATCACTCTAATCTGCGTGGGCTCACAGGATGCCCAGAGCATCTTAGATTGTGGCAGTTAAGCATCAGTGTGAACCACTGACTCGTTGATGTTGAAGATGAGACAGACTAAAGGCTTCAGTTCGTCAGTTTTGGTATGGTTTTCGAACCCAATACGTGTAGGGCGCAGTTACAAGATTGATAGGACTCTTCATCTACGCTCACACTTGGTGGTGTGCGGCTGGAAATAGTCGAAAAGTTTATGTACCTTGGGAGTTGTGTCCGCACTGTTGGAATGTCTGGCGAGGTCACAAATCGCGTAGCAAAGATTTGGATAGCGTTTGCCACCTTACGCCATCTTTGGCGTCTGCATGATCTCAGCGTTTTTGTGAAAGGCCACTGTGAGGCTAGTCCTACTGTACGGCTTCGAAACCTGACTCATTCTCTCGGAGGATGATCACAGTGTCCCTTTTCGACTGTCGGTGTTTCCGAAGCACTGGCGATGGGTGCTATGAACACCGTGTCGGCAATGATAAAGTTCACCAATGTGTCTTCCGAACTGTCCTTAAACACACTAGTTCCGTCTCACAGGATTTGTTGGCTTGGCCACATTTTACGAATGTCAACTCACCGCCTGCCTTGCTTTCGAGTGGTGGGCCGAAATGTAAACGCATCCTGGTGGTCAACGCATGACTTGTGTTCGGGGCATGAAGGCACTAACTGTGAGTCTTGCTTCAACAGGTCGTTCGCGGCTTCCTGGCTAGGACGATGAACATCTTTGATTCAAGATGCTATTTGATATGGCGAACAATGGAAGTCAATGATGATCGTGCTGCCAGTCTGTGTGCATCACTTTACATTTCCCCCCTCTTCATCGTACACTACCTACTTTTCATGTTGTACAGCGTTTGCCACTCCCAGTTTTTCTGTCATATGTATATGGCGGTTGGTGGTGTCAGTCTCAGATTAGCCGGTCACAATGGCCGAAGGCAAAGGACGCCTGCGCATAACACTCACCACGATTGGTTTGCGCTGCACCACTTGTAGTTTCACTCACACGCCACGTATTCTGCGTAAGCCCGAAACAATAAAACTAGGAGGCGTGTGAGTGAGGCCTGTGTGTCCAGCCGACCAATGTTGGCTAGCATGGAACTGAAACCCTTATCTCTCAGAAAATAACCAGAGACTCCATTGGTAAGACCTAAACTGGGAAGAAAAATGATGAGGTTTTATTGCATGAAATGGTTGAATATGAGTAAAGGTTGGTGCATTCTAGAGAGCATGAATGAAGTTCAAGATTAGACTCAGACAAAACGGACGAAACACTCACTATACAGTACACCAACAAAGCTAGAGAAAAGGAAACGTAGAAGGCCACCGATATCCAGGTTTCTAAAAATGGGAACGGAGCCAAACGACAGTAATGATTGGTTGATACTGACAAGGAAAAAATGGGTGTACCTAATATGAACTACTTGAGCCTAAAGTACTCGTCTCTTGGCCGACGACTTACTATAAGTACGTTGATGACCTACTAATCTCAAGCGGCCAGCACACTCACGGCCGCACACATCCCAACACCCTATAGTCATCACCACGACCTGTGGTACCAATTGTTCCTTTGCGTACTGTGCGCTTCCGTTCTCGGCTGCACAATGGTTGTTTATTGAACTTGCGGACGTCACTCCAGATCACACTGCTTCAGACCGTCCGGTTCAACGCCAAATTTTCCCAACATCCAAAATTGATGTTACAACGCAAAAGACTTGCCTGGATAACATCTTGGCATCTTAGTTTTTCACGGCCAGTTATATATATATATGTATATACAACAACGTAGGTACCTTCAAAATCGGAACAGACAATGGAGTAAATTTGATGCATTTGGTGTGGAACCTGCCTTGGTACTCAAGTGGGCAAGCTAGTGAAAGACTTGTTGTTATGCCCTCCTTTGGATTACTCGCTGACGCTGAGAAGAACTCTTAATTCTAATACCTACGAACTCTGGACATAGCGCTCGTTGATTCGAGTAGTTATCGTTTGCCATTTTGTTAACATGCTCTGATCATATGTGAATGGCCCCACTGCCTGTGAGCTTCTGAAGACGAAGAGTGAGCTGGGTAACAAACCAAACAGAAATTCGAGTTGGACCCACAAAGCTATTTTAGTGATCGTTTTGACACCCTTCTACCATAGTTTGCAAGCCAACTAACACCAGACATCGAACTCTGTTACATTTGAATCACGTTAATGTGCAACTTCAACAGTTAGGCAGCTCAGAATCTCAGTCTGTTCTGCGTTCACTGTGTTCTCAGAGGATAAATCCTCATTGTCTTCCGTGATAGGCGGGCGCTAATAATAACCGAAAGCCTCCTGGATGTTTCTGTAAAAGTCACAATTCGGTGTTTGTTTGTTTTTTCTTTCGGGAACACATGCATCAGACAGTTTTCCTCCTATGTTCAGTTCGTGGTTTAGCTACCTCTCATTAATACAGAAGTAGTACGGATGAAGTGACAGTTTTTATTATTTTACCTAGCTTAGTAACATTCGTCGGTTTCATATTTGTTGTTGGTTCTGTACTTCGTTTTCGATATAGAATGAATATCATCACTCATTCGAGTATGACTCGTGCCATCTTCACCGCCCACTCTCGGTGGTAGGTTATTTAGGGCACTGTTCAATCGGAAATTGGTCTATGTGATAGTTTTAAATACTTTATCAGCTGACCATGTGGTTGCAAATTTGAGTCCCGATTGAATCAATTATTCCTGTCTAGGGTTCTTCAAACTTCGTCATAGAGTTCGTCATACTCTAGAACAGCTTACATACTGGTGGTTGAGCCCTGGAGGACTATAAGCAACGTAAAATCGTCTGTTGCTTTCTTTGGCTGGTCATTGTCCTATTGTGTTTAAATCTCATTCTGTGATTTCTTATCACCCCCGAGATAACCAACCAGCAACAAACTGTGCTACGCGCTGCTCTGCGATAACTTTGTTGTACCAAACATGTTTGGCCTAATGCTAAATGTTTTCGGCGCCTTGTCATTGGCTATTTTTGGTGCCACTTACTTCAGCAATAGTGCACCTCTCGTAGGATACTAAGCAGGAGATACGGTGCTAACCAGTGAGATCTCAACACACTAATGGCACCGTCCGAACATACTTATGCTAAGAGTGGACGATCGTGAGCAAATCAAGTGGGTGGTTCACGTGTCGGTTGAACTGTAAGCTTTTGTTTATCTCCTTTTCGTTCTTTCGGTGTGGAGTTGCAAGACAACTGTTTCACTATGTGTACCTCTGCTCCTACGCTATATATAACCCGCAACGTTATAATATCGTCCAATATTTCACACTCAGTTGCACGACTTTGTCACAAAAAACTTGTCTTCACTACCCGCTTAACGGATGCTACTGTCCTCCGCTACATGGCCTCCAGAAGTTGTTTTTATTTTCGAAATGACCGAAAAGGCTGCGACCTACGTACACATCCACCTAGGTAACCACATCTTACACACGTTACTAGTAAATGTCATCCGGGAAAGCATATGGTCCGCTATAGTGGATCAGGAATGTAAAGCAGTTGAGTGATTATCATGGCTTCCGACAGATAGTCAGTCAACCGAGATCCCGCCTCAGCCACGACAAGAGGTTGCATTTAGGAAAGGTCATTGCTTTGCTTTCAAGCAAATGGATATGAGCTTATGGGAAAATGTTGGATCATCACGGAAGTCTGGAAATGCTGCTCGCAGTTTCCTGAGAGGCCCCTGTAAGCGGATTCATGCCACTAAAAGACGACCATCAGCCTAACGTAAGCGGAGGATATACCAATTGACGTGTAATGCAATAAGCTCCTGGATGTGGACACACGCTAGTATGGGCGTTTCAGCGCGAATCGTTCAGTGAACGTCATAGTAAAACCCAGTGGTTTGTTATCGGGGGCTCAAATTATCAATTTACTTCACCCAACAAACTTTCACGTAGTTTAATGAAGTAACGCGCCTGTTTTTTTTGTTAAAAACGTTCTATCCTGGCTTGCATGCTATACTTAGACCCTTGCTGTACGGCTTCACCCAGTCTACTAGCGCGGAGTCAGGAAGAACACGACTGCGTAGAAAACACGCTGTAATGCCGATTACCAGTTCAACAAATGAATCAAATGCATGCAGTTATTCGTCAAATAGAGCCAACTACAAGTTGGACCAATCTCCAGTGGTTCAGGCCACTTCGTGGTTAGGTGGCCCAGTGTGGTCAGTTCCATAGCCATTGCACTCTGATTGGTTCATCGGATTAGCACGGTACTCACGCCCACCTTCACGCCTCATCCTGGTTGGTTCGAGTAGAAAACTTTGCACGCTAGTGTTTGGTTGATGAACGATTTCGTCAGCCGTCACCGATGACCTGATTAGGTTATTTTGATTATGTCCTTTCCTAACATTTAAAACGGTAGTCTCGTATCTCTTGGACGTAGTCATGACGGCCTTGATGTCTCGGATGATGTGGTTTTCTGAAAAACCTTATGATGTACGATCGGTGATGGTCTCGGGTGTAGTCCCAGCAACAGAGATAAGCCAACCACTCATATAGGTATCTAGTAACATCGAGCGCTGTTGCTATCGTCTGCTACGTCGATTGCCATAACCACAGTCAGTTTCGAGCAAGCAGTCACCTTCATTTATGATCAATCTTACAGAGTTGTAACTTCCGTTTCTTGCAATACGTGTTGTATTGAGAGGCTTGTGGTCCCCGTCCAAATCCAACTGTCATCCTCCAGGGCATGTTTCGCTTACAAACCTACAAGGATGCCGAGGTATACGGCTTCATGTCGTGTCCAATTCAGTTCCATTCCAGCCAACATAGCAAAAGATAAAAGTGCAACCCTTAAGCTTCATGAAATTGACGGCGACGTGGGCACATTTAAACTGAAGCAATGAACAGGATGGAAACAATCAAAACAGGAGTTGCACATTGGTTAGGCGACCGCTCTAAGGGTTAACCGAGTGCCTCTTAAGTACTTTGTTATGATAGGTAGTAGGATATTTTGTGTGTTATAGTCCGAATAACTGATCGCAGCTTTCACATTCCCAAAGATTTCATCTAGTCCATTTCAAAAAGAAGCACTACACGGCGGAATTCGCACTGTTTCTCAAGAATGATCACTGTAAACGGAGCATCGTACAAAGATTTTTTCTGCTGCTGCTGTTATGTTTTAGGTTGGGTACCCGTATTTTGACTCCCAAAGTGGATACGCTGGCTTGTGAAAGAATGACCGTTGATAAAAAATGTGATAACCCTATATTTTTATCGCATGTAGTGTGTGATATGAGCCCTGCTAGGCCACTGAATTCATCATCATCATCATCATAGACAGCAATAAATCAGTGGTTCACACTAATGCTTAACTGCCACACAACCATGAAGAAAAAGCAAACCCGGTATAGGAAGAGAGAGAAGGAAAAAAGAAGGGACGGGAAGGGACCTAACTACTGAAAATAACCACGTCTATATTCAAACATTCAACATCAAGTTGCCTACACCTTGCAAACAAACAACCGAGCTGCAAGTGAGAGTAAGGCCTCATCAGCGAGACAGCTTCCTTACAGCTTACATTGCCACTGAATTCACCAAAGTGGGGTGGTTTTTTGGATGCACACTCTGTAGCAGACTCAAAGATCTATCTCGTTTTATCGATGCTTACTGTTTCTAGATCGAGTGCATACATTTTTAAGGTCTCCTACTACTGGTGCGTTCTGATAAGATTGCGTCTTTCCGACGTGGACAATCGCGAACCGTTCTTAGTTCTTTTGGTTGCTGTTTGTTGTGATCGACAAGACTATCCTATAACGACCGGTCACAACTGATTAGTGATACACAGAAATCGACTATGTTCTGCAAAGATTGCTCTGGTTGTTCTCTTTCGGCGATCGTGATTGTCAACTGGGGCGTTGTCTTTCACCCCTGGCTAAGGAGTTCTCTGCCTCAAGAGGTCATCTGTTCTGTTTCAGCCGGTGTGTCATCTGTTCACATGTTAT
This sequence comes from Paragonimus westermani, assembly GCA_008508345.1. Lineage (NCBI taxonomy): Eukaryota > Metazoa > Platyhelminthes > Trematoda > Plagiorchiida > Troglotrematidae > Paragonimus > Paragonimus westermani. The sequence goes on from QNGE01000469.1 coordinate 125,248, forward strand.
CACGAGCATCTGTTAAGTACTCGAACCGGTCCGGTGTTTTGTCATAACGTGAAAATCTAAACATGCTATCTGAAACCATTGTGTGACCGTGTAATAGTGAAAAAATTTTGCTTACAAGTCTTATCACCTAACATGGTTTATTGGACCTATCGCCGGTGGATTCGTTACTCCAAAGAATTTACCAAGTGTCCCTGTCCCTTTCTTATCAATAAGTCACATGTCCCGAAAAGCTTGTCTTTCTTGTTGACGCAGAACGGTTAACTGGTTGTCCGGGACTTTTCCACATGGAACGCCCAGCATGCTGACTGCATTTTGATCCCTAAACCTGCAAGAATCTTGAGTCTGATTGGACCTTTATGACTACTACACATCACGTTCTCAAACGATTGACTTCCCCTACCCTGTAAAGAACAGGACACCGTTAGAAGTTAACGCTGAGTTACCTCTACTCCACCGGATGCTACTGCAATATGCACTCTCTGTTAACAACCGGAGTCAATTTAATACAAAAACAGGCGCGTGGTTGTTGCATTACTGTATTCAGCATTCGGCCTTTTAAATATTTTTAGTGAATGCATATAATCTCCAATCATAATATCCCTTCTGCCCTGTTCAAATAGATTAAAAAATTCAACGTTTTAAGTATTGTTACATACCTGCATTTTAGTTGTTTTGTTTCTGTTTGTTTTTTATAGTTTTTATTAAACATTATTTTAGCTCCGTTCGTCAAATGGAGGAGATAACCTACACCTGCTTGGAAACTTCGTAAACTCGTACACAGAGAGGATCAGAGGTTTTTGCGTTCTTGTCTTTGCCAATCGGAGAGCAACATTTGTAGGACAGTTGATGCTTACAATGGGCTGAATAAGTCACAGATTTGTCTATCTTTTGGGAATTTTTCTTCTAGTTTTGTCACTCTCCACCACATCGCTTCCGAATTTATGAAACTGCATTCGTCTACCGAGCTCTCTTCTTTCTAAACTGTCTAGCGCAGATTCATATGTCTGTCGGGTCCTTCCAGGTTCTTTCCCATAAGTCCCATGAACGGGGCTGTGCATTGTAAGAAGTGTTTCAAGGTGAACTCGTTCGCAGATTCCTTCTGAAAGATGCGTTGCTATTTGGTATGTTAGTCGTCTCTGCACACTATGTAAACGGATTTAAACTGTCTGCTGCCATAGTTTCTAGGCTCTGTTCGCGTACAGTGGCGATTAGTTCGACATCACCGAGCCAGCAATCAACACAGTTTTGATGGTTAATATGTATGTCTTCACACCTGTCTACCCTGAACCACAATTCACTATCAATGAACCATTGGTTAAGGCAGCTTAACCTTTTTTGTAAAGTTTGCGCATGCACAGGGTAGTACAGTTAGCCATATTTTTGCGTCACCATCCTGATGGTACCCAGTACTCTGGCAATTAGTGATTCAAGCAGCGGACGACCTAGAGTGAATCTGAGGCGGACCACGCTGTTGACATGGAACAAGTCAGGTAATCGTTCACTCAGCTCATTATTGAACTTCCATCCACCAATCTAACCCTTCACCCATCTAAGCAATGTTTTGTTGAGGCCGTAGCCGCGGGGTTTGTGTAACAGCATAAAATGATCACTCCCATCAAAAGCTTTCAAAAAACCAAAGCCTACTATAGGAATGGCGATCCTAGATCAGCTACACTTGTGCACACGTCATGAACAATCAGTGGGTTGATGACACTCGAATATCCCACCGAATCTATATTGAGCCTTAGTGGCAAAACCAAAATCTGTTACCTTAACCAAAAGCAAACCAATTGCTGGATCACCCCTCCACCCACTTTCGGAGGTACGGGAAACTGCAAACGCTTTCCAAGTCGACTCGTAAAAACTGATTGGAAAGGTTTATTGGTGGTTCAGATAATTCACCTATATATTTTTTGGCCGAGGTTATTCAGTCTGAAGTTCAACAGGTATAGTAGTGAAGTGCAAAATCTGGGTTAGTAAAATGCGATTTAAATGTAACTAGATATTAGAAGACGTTCCATAATCACATGTATAAATTCTGCTTTGTTTTTTAGTTGCGATGTAATATATTGCAGTAATGAGAAGAGAGACCAGTACAATCAGGACGATATGCGACAAATGCTTCGATCGGCTGCATTATTCGAGTCTCCCGGTCATGAATTGTCCCGCCCAGTTATTTATTTCATTGGCAAATATAACAGCACCCACTTTTTGGCACAACTTTCACAATTCCAATGATTGTTTCCGGTTGGCCCTTATGCCAAAGGTGGACTGAACTCTAGTTTCCTTCTTGGTGAAACTAATGTGTAGTGTGTAATTTTGCACTGACTTGGTATTGAACTGCGATCCTCGAGTGCTCACGAAGGGTGAGCATCTTGATAACTACTCAAAATTACCGTATGTTCAGAATGACCGAATCCATATACCTAAATGCTCAGTGGCAACTTCACACTAGTGATACACGCTCATTTAGCCCTTATTATTAATAGTGATTCAGTAGAATCTCAGTAGCGGCGTCAACCGTTGGTTTCTGTTAATTGACACTAACTGGGGGATGACGTTTTAACAGGGTACTTAAATTCCAGCTTATTTTGTCTTCCAGGTTGTGAGCTGTAATCCTGCAATTGCAAAAATGCACTTCAGGTTGTTAACTGAGCTGCACTAGGTACGAAAGGTAGACTTTATGGTCCATGTTTTTTTGAATCAACCAAAAAGCGATTGCAGTACTGTTCGGTTTAGAACATGAGTATTACTGGTATGTCTCTGGATTTTCCGTTGTATGAAATGTGCTATCTAGGTGAAGTGTTCTGGAATGTGTCCTAACAGTTGTTTATAGGCAACCGATCTGGTTTACCATGTTACCCTAATCTTAAACTTTCTATTCTTCCACTTTTCCTGGAACACCTACACCAGTGTGATCAGCATATTCAAACAGACAATCAGCACTCACTGTGATCAACACGCATTCGACTCACTCATGATTCGTCATTTTAATCCTCATGCAGTTCCGCAGTTTGTAAGGAAATCTGACCGATTCATTCGCACACTGTGTGAGCGACAGTGGATCGGAAGAAAAGTTGCTGCTCGTTTGTGGTAAACCGCTTAAGACAACACGTTCTTGCTTGGTGCGCCCGTGTATTGCGCAAATACTCTGCTTGGAGAAGCTGTCAAAGACGTTTCACTGATTGTCGGTTGAGATCATGTGGTGCTGATGCAGTTCAACCCCAAGTTATTCGGATTTTTATTGAATCATCACGGATATAGGATTAAAAATTTACTGTCAGATTCACACCCTAAACAGTAAACATCTAAGAGTACAAATGATCCGTCATTGAGGCTGTTCTTAGGATTCAATCACATCGAAGTAGTTATCCGAACATAGAACGCTTCATGTAACAACAGGAGAAACTATCGGATCGCGTGCGTGTGTGAATGCAATCACGGATACCACACCGCTTATAGTTTACCCGAGTTCATTCACCAGATAAAATAAATGTTGAAGCCTGAACCATTTTCAGTAGTCTCACCACCCTCCACTGACCCAATCCAGTCAGTTGAGTCAACACAACTGGGAAGTCTTGATCACAAGGTTCTCGAATGAAGTGAACAGTGATTCACATTGACCACCTTGCAAAATGATCCGACGAGCTGAATAGTATCTATACAAGGTTGTGGCCGAACGCTTGAACACGATTATTCGGTCTAGCTTATGATGATTTTACCAGCTTTGTGATGAACACAGTGATTCCGCAAACACGAGTGCCGGAATACGATTTCCGGTCCGGACGAGAATATGCATTATTGATGAGCTATAATAAGAGCGGAACTTGTGTCCACTGCTTCCGTTCGAAGTGGGCTAGCCGAATGGCCTGAGTCTGTCTAAACGCTTCAATCCCACACAATACTGCACCACATACAGTGTCTCATTTGCCAATCGGTTGTTACTTTCTCGTGCCTTTCGGTTAGAAAGGGAGTTCACATACGCCCGAATAGAATCCCCATGTTCCGTAAGTGTCGTCTCAACATGTCCAATGTGCTGAAATCGTTAAGCTCATCCAGAGTATGTCCATTTGGTTGTCCTCAGGAGATGCCGGTCTCCTCTGCCTTCCAAAGCGTGCTATTCAGAAAGGTGAAGTCCCCTTTGTAACACTGAGTACATTTTTGTTCAGCTTCAACTGTGCCATGCACGCCACTTCTCGACGATCTACGAAAACTGATTGCGATTTTAATCGACGCCACGGAACTACGTTAGATGTGCACTAAAACGCAGCCACGCGTTGACCTTTCCAAACTTGAATTATGTAGGCGTCGCTGAACCCTGCCTGGCGGAAAATGAACCAGCTTGACCGTGTACGCTAGGTTGACCATGCCAAGCTGAAACGTCTGATTTCCCTTTGTATTTTTTCAGCTTCCTCAAGGGCTTCATTAGTTGAAAAATGTATTGTCCATTCGATTTTGAAATGAAGTGCACTTGTGAGCTATGCTGTTAACATGGTTATGTGGGCGAGATGCAACCAGCGGATATAAACAAACTGGACAGCCAAGGTAGTGTCTGATCCGATTCACTGGTATCGTGGTCCTCCGCGTCATGCTCCCTTTACAGATCTGGCGTATGCAATCACGAAATGCACTGCTCTCCATCGGTTGAAAGTGATTTTTTGGGGCCCTTATTCGATCTATCGCTACATGCCGCGTGGTTGGACGTTTGACATAGTCATGGGCAAGGTTGGACCGACAAATCACTCATGCCAGTGAGGGGTATCTCGCCTACGCGGGTGTTAAGTTCCACCCACAAGTTCTGTTCTGCCTCTATCCTCCAAGAATTCAAACAACCTAGGTGAACGTTGAGATTAGATTGTTGTTATCAGCGGCTTGAGTGGGCGGGACTTTTATTAGAAGGGTAGTGCCTTGTGACTTGTATGGCTGCGTGCCGATCACCTGGTTTACGATCATTGGTGACACTCAATGGATCAAGAATATGGTAATCAAGCTTATCAAGTCGGGTAAACAAATTTCACACCTAGGGCCAGTAAACCAAAAGTTGCCAGTGTTGTTTTGCAGCCAGTTTGTGTGTAAAATTAACTGGGAATAACACGAGATCATTCTAGTCATGGGATAGGAGGAAAACGATAAGCATAGCTAGGTGTATGCATAACTGTGTAGCTGGATCGTGTTGCAGGGGAGTTAGAAAACCTAGAATAAAGAGGAGGATGAATAGAATCAGACACAAGTCTCAATCCAAAATTGTTGACCGTCCCAAACGGTTAAAAGCTATGGAATCGTTGGGATAGAGACAAGAACTAACTCCGCAGCAAGACCGGTGATTTTGAGATCTAGCAAATTTTTAGAGCGCTATTCAAAAGATCAAGAAAAACTGTACAACCTGTGTGGGAAATAAACATACGTTGCCAAAAGTCAGTATTCTAACCTATGTACTGATATTATTGCCATCGAAAATCACTTCAGACTCTGAGTCACTCAAGAACTTGAATATCACACTGTGATCAGAGGTTTTCGACAACTACGATCGTTATTACTTGGTTCCTTCCATTAATAATGACCACGCTTCATATCAGCTGGGCGGTTTAAAAAGTTGCTACTGTGGGACAGTGAAGGAGAAAGACTGTGAATGTTGGACATCGTGATGAGCCTCATCGGCAAACTTGAATGAGAAAAACGATTAATCAAAAACAGATATGAGGAACAACTAGAATGAGATAAAATATAAGGAAATAATTTCGTTCCGGCGGTAGCTCGACTGCGTAGCTAATAGGGAAAACACTTGCTCTTTAATGGGGCCGGTCAATTTGGAAGGACTCACAAGTAGTCACACGATAAGATTCTACGAGGTGAAAAACAGATTGAGAATAACACAACGTTATGAACAAGTAATACTCTACGTTTCAACCACCTCGAGTGGCCTTCCTCAGGAGTGTTGTTCTAGGCGATGACTGAATTTGCTATACTTTTCGAAAAGAAAGTATGCTCTTGTCAAACCGATGTAAATGGTAGCGTGGCTATGATGTTATAATTAAACTAATCGTCTTGCATTTGCTATCAAACGACAGCATTATGACCGGTGCAAGATATACTGGTGCATCAGTGGTTGACAGCAAACAGAAGGTAGATGATTCATCGCGAATCCTTAACGTTATTACGCAAAATGACAGTGCAGGAGCACTCTTTGTGTGCACTTATATGGACCTCTTGAATCAGGTCGAAATTTGACCGTACTTTCATATCGATATGATGGTAACGATTTCTTGAGAGACTGTCGATTTTCTGCGGTGCAGTGCACTACCTATCTAAATCCAAGAAAGATTCCGCTCTTCTGGTTGTTCTAAGAGGGATAACTACCACACCAACCGTTAAAAAGCTGTGATGGCCACAGGTTACGGACTAGCAGTTCGTAAACAACAGTGCATCATGACCATGTATCCAACATTTGTAACGGCAGAACTACAGCTAATCAGGAGTGTGTTGCTTACCCTGTTGCCATTAGTCTGACAACTGTCAAAGAGGCCAATCCCCCGTGACTCAAACACCAGCAGAACGCTCAGTGATTGACACATTTCTGTCCCATATTCCATAACTGATTACCTGACTTATTGCCACCCATAACAGTGCGTGTAACCCAAACCACAAGGAAACCGTGACGGTGTTCACGCCTCTCTATTCCCTACGGTATCAAAGCTAAGGGCGGCAGTTCATTACCTGCTATCAGTCGGACGATTCCGATTACGACAAAAAAAAAGTATTTTTGAGGTAAAAGCTTTTGTAAACCTACGCGTAGTACTTTGAGCACAAAACATAGGCAAGATAGATATCATCTGATATTGATATGTCGAAATCGGGCATAAATGTGGTATTTTCGCGTCGTAAATATCTGATTTATGTGGGAAAGAGCACGTTAAATTCCTGTGTATGCTTGGTTCAATTTCACGGAAATCACGCAACCAGTGGTCTGCCTAGGCCGAGTATGGTAAATCAAAAGGTTGCTTTGTGGACCTCGAAACGTGCATTCTCAGTGAAGATAACCATCACGTGTCCAACAGTGTTGCCAAACAAATGTGTGTTATATTGACTAAACGGAAGTTTGACCTCAGGCTTTTGAACTCACTGATGTACAAGAATGTTCCCGTTGTCACACACTCAAGGAACTAAATTTCAGAGAATTAAGTTTCACGAGAACAACACCAATGTGAAGGAGCTGGTGCAACGTTCGAGTGGTAATTGTCTACGAATGAAGTCACCTTAGATGTGTGAACCCTGGTCCTGTTCCGTGCGTGACCGATAATCCTCGCTACTAAATGGTCAGAAAAGCCGTACGATTGAAAGTAGTCACAGGTAGGTTGTGTGCGCTTGTCCACTTGTTCAACCGTACGCCACTGACGCCTAGTCTGAATTGCCAGGAGGAGTTACTTCCAAAAATTGACGTCAGCACCCACAAAGGACAGTTTTGCTGGTGGTGGCATTTGTTTTACGAAGTTTGTGGGCATAAATGGCGGAAGGATAATCGGTTTGTGTGCATTGGAGTTTGTTGTAGCGTGGACGACTACTGCGTTATAAATCATGTATACTACGTCCTGTTGGAGAAGTAAACACACAGCAGATTGGTTGGGATTGGCTGGAATCCACAACAGTATGGTTTGGTTTACACGGGTGATCGCGCCACCATAATTCAAGGGGCCCAGACGGGCAGTTTCACGTCGTCCAACGCTGGTATAGTGAGGTAGACAAAGCAGGCAAGCGATCCTAGTATCAACCCTGAGAATCGATAGACATACTGATTAAATCGGAATAGTTCACCCTGTTCAGTAGGTTTGTTGTAGATCACAAATCACATCTTTAATAAGATACTGTGACAACTTGACATTAGGGAAACCTATGTTACAAAATCAAGTCTTGTTTTGTTCATTATCGTTGACGATAGTCGGGTCGGATTAGCCTGTCACAGTGACCGAAACCAAAGGTCACTTGCGCATATTAATCACGGCAAATGGCATGCACTGCTCCATTTGTAGTTCCACTCACGCAACCAGGTATTCATTGTAAGCGCGAGCGGATAATACCAAGAAGCGTGTGGGTTAGGTCATTGGGTCCAGGCAGCCAATGCAGGTTGACCAGATGATGAACTAGTGGGAGAAAGAAACCCTTAGCTAAATTGGCAGTAATGGTACGAATTGCATAGCCCAGATAAGAACCAACCGCGAAAATCCTTATCTTCGGTTGAGTTCGAATCAGCCCAAACCCGGCAAGCAGTGCAACAGCTGTGCTAGAAAGCCACGCCAGATGATCAGATATTTTATATTTAGGAGAAATGTGTAGCGAACAAGCTTGTTTTCGGTGATTCATCACCAAGCTAATTACAACACATTTATATGAATTAATCAAGTGTCAGAAAAGGTACAGTAAGAGATCGAACGGTTCATTATCAGTTTCAGAAGGACCAGGTCAATTGTACAAATTATTGATGACTGTTAAGATAGTGGTCATAATTACGTAATCTGTTCGGTCCGGACGTGAACACCAAGCCATGGAAGATTCAGTGTTTTCACGAAACGTCTTTGAATACATAGTGGGGGGAGAGTAAACGGATGGCTATGGCTTCCGCGACTGCCAGTAAGAGCTCTTTGACATGGTTTGATTGTAAACCCGGTGCGCGATAGATAGGACGAAATGGGTCATTGAGATCGATTGAGTGGTTGGACTCCATTAGGTGTGCAGCGATAGAAGATGAGCAAGATTTTGACAAGTCCCGAGTTAGCCACACCGGATGATGCTCACGAATGCGTTCGGATAGCCGCCGTGTCGTGCGGCCTACATAGCTCGTTCCACAGGAACAAACAAAATGGTATACACAGTAAGAGACAGCATGAATAGGCAATACATCCTTCAACTGAGGACGCAAAATCGGTATGGAATTAAACTGGACTCGCAGTTTTGCAGCAAAATAGGTCTTGCTTAGGGCTACGCTAAGTTTGTTGCTTATATTCCTGGAGGCACTGTCGCCCTTAAAAGGCAATGAACTATAAACAGACTTTTTCTCTACGATGTGTGGATTGTCTACTTTTGTGCCACTTAACATGTCTATGAATAAACTGTTCAGGATAGCCATTTTCAACTAGGACTTTAAATATGAATCGTTTTTCCTCATCCAGAGTATCGCTCGAGCATATTTTCGCCGCTCGATCGACCATACTTCGGATAAGATTGATTTTCTGTCTTAATAAACCCATTTTTCCGCCCTGCCAACTGTGTTGCTTTATAAGCGATATGTTGACGACATATTTTGTGTATGTGGATCACGAAGGCATGCTGACCAACTCTTCAGGTGCTTTTTACCACTATTTGAATGTTTTAGTCATGCTGTTTACATAAGTTTATTTCTTTTTCCCGTCTTAAACTTACCCTCAAACTACCTATCACCTTCCGTTTACTTCCGTGTGCCTCAGTGTGAGGTCGATATCGTCTGCTTTGGAAGTTCCCTAGTCGATCTGTTTAAGATTGGATTTTTTTAACCCATGGTGGTCTATCCAAAAGTGACTGGTTCTGTGTGCTATTCTTGTTGCAGCCGATGACTCATTCCTGTTTTAGGCTAATTTAAATTAATGAATGCTAATTGATCATAGTCCGAGTATCGTAACCGAATGGATCGATCGGAATGTCTCTGCAATGTACATCTTACGTAATCCTCTTCACGTGTTCTAAGCTCATCCGGGGACGTAGCTGCTCCAAATTGCCAGGTTGTTGATTGGCACTTCTAACAGATCGATTCCAACTCCAAATTATGATAACATACCTGAAGGTCCAGCAGTCTTCGATGGAAATCAGTGAAATTGGTCAATCATGTCAAATGAAGCAGGAATGCCCACACCAGAACTAAAAGAGCGTTCGCGTTGACAGAAAGTCTGTGTGGCATTTGCTGAAGCCGCTCATCAATCCTATTATATCTTGTACTACTAAAACGACTGATTACACCTCGGTATTTGCTATACGAACGGAATCCAATTAGTTACGTGTCTCCATTGCGCGCAGAGAAAGAAGTATGCTAAAGTACACAATCATTATTCGAACGTCCAAATTCTAGTTATTCTTTGCATATGGACGGCTGATGAAATGACACGAATTCCCAATCAATGTTGATCGAATTAGGGAATGGTCACAGTCATTCTCATCCTCAATACTGCATCCGTCCAGTCCAACAAAATTTGTGTTCTTCTTTTAGTCGTTCTCGCTTGACTTCACTGTTTTACCCAGAAAAGCTGACAGACGACCACCTTATGTCGCGAATCCCGGACAGCTTTTGAACATTATTTATTTCGTCATATGTCATCCACTTAAATATACTATACACTAATCATGTTGCCCTGTCTCTTGTACACGAGCAAAGGTAGCGGTCGCAACAGTTTCTTTTGTCATTGAATGTAACTTGTGAAGTTGCCTTAGGTAAATAGAGCGATTGCGTCCAGATGACACCCAAAAAATGACCTAAACTGTATTTGAGCCTTTGATAGTTCATGAACAGTTTTTTACTTGTCCTGTTCTGCTTAAAGTGACTCATTCACACACAATATCATAGGTCAGTATAAATAATTGAATAAACTGTCAACAGTTATAAAAGATTCACTGATTGACTGCGTGATGAACACGCGTACAGGCAAATCGATCGCAACATACGAACTTTGCTTGAAACACTCATTTCCCGTTCCGAACAAAGGAATGCAACCACACAATCAGCACACGGAAAGTTTTCGTGACAGCTCCGCTGCTGTCCGTTACAGACGATTTAGGCTGACAAAATCGTGGAACAAGTAGTCAACATTCAAGACCGGCCAATTTGCTATTATGGCATTATCAACGTCAAAAATAGGTTATTTTTATGCACACAATCAAGTAGTGATGTCGGACTGCACTTAAACTTGCGTACCTATGCTAAAGTATGTTTCGAGTTGGAAACAGAACCCGAAAAACCCTTGTTGGATTGATCGCTTGGTGTACCACAATTTCAGGCTTCGTGAAATACAAAGTTAGGTCCCTCCCGGGTAGACATTATGACAATCATCCAGACCACTTCGTTCCTTGATAATTCATTTGATTGATTAGAAATCGATGATTTTTTACTGACCTAAATCACAACGTAAACACTGACTCTTATTGTCTTAGCTATGTACAACAGCGTCTATGGAATCGATCATTGTTACCAAATAAAAGTTTGCGCCAAGTGAGATCACGATACATTTTTATGCGTACACATCCTCTCTCGCCCAACGTTTGACATAGTATGGAACTACTACCCCCATGTAATTCCGGACACATACTGATACGGAATTCTTGACAGTCTGCCAGCTTTTTACTGACGTGTTAGTTCTGGATGCTTCTAAACTGCAATATCAATGGGCATTCCAAAAGTCATTAGGAGACAAAGTTTAAACATAATGTTCGATCTTGGTTCATGGTATGGGTTGACCGATCCATGTATCTTCAAACCAGCTGTGCGCATGCCGAAATTCGTGCGTCATTTCAACTGTTTAGCACAAATATTTCAAGATTATTTCGATATACAGAGAGAAAACGAAAACACGAGCAGGGCTTGCGCTTACGATTGATATCAAAACTGTTTGCAGTATATTTCCCGTTTCGTGTTATGGGTTCTATCTGTGATGCTCTAAGTTTCCGGCCCAGTTTACCTGATTTCAGAACCACCTATCGTTTTATCAACTAGCTGCATGCGATTCTTCGAAATAGTTATCAATCGCAAGACAGGGCTACCAACGGTGAAGCTCCACCACGGGGAAAGTTATTTATGACCACTCTTAGTCGAAGTCCACAGGGAAAACGTTGGATGGAGAGCTCGGATAAGTTGAGGAAATGCGTAGACAATTGCGTATCATTCGAAGGTATGAACGGGATGAAAACTGGCTGATTGTGTGCAAGATGAATGGCGTAATTTACAACTGGTGTCACTTGTGAGCCATAACGTCTCGGTATTTCTCATGAAACACACTTGAAGAACATATTGGATGGGCAGACGCAAATTCCATTATCACGTTAAGTTTCCTAAAGGCACAAACGAAATCTGAGTTTAGTAATAACGTCCACTATAACAGACTTTTGTCCAAAAAATATCCCATCTGTCTAATGGCATTAATTTGTAGGAGAATAAAGGACGTCGAGTGGGTTTGTTCGTGAGCTAGAGAGTACTGTCGGTTGTGGGTATGCTCTGTGTTGGATCGATGAAACAAACCTCAATGTGCTTTTTTATCTGTACTACGTCCTACTCACTCAAATGTTCGACGACGTGCGTAAGAGTTCCAAACAGACAGGGTCAAAATATTTATCGTTTTAGGGCAGCAACGGTAGAAGGGATGGTTCACTATTAACTAGGTCGGGGATCTTACGGTAGCAAGGAGTGTCAGCAACATTTGCCTTCGGTTTTTCTTTAACTGAAAACAGGAAGAAATTCCGAAAATTGTTGCTTTGTATGGCAATGTGCCTTGCCACTCGCATTTGGTATGTATGTTTCCGGCGAGCGCTTATCAAGGGGTTGACCATCCTTTTTACCGTCTTACTTCGTATAGCGTCTACTGAAATTTGACGTCATAACCCATGCACGCTTGGCACACGATATTATGGTGAATGGCAATCTTAGCAAAACACTGAAACAGCAAGAATGGCGAGTGCCTGAAGTGAAAGGGATTTTCACACCCGCAGTTAACTAACTTACCAGCCAGTAGTGCAGCTGGTTTTCCGTCATTCTCAGCCCTATTAAGTAGATGCTTTGAACGGGAGAGAGAGAGATGGACCATTTTTGATCCTTGAAAAGTACAAGCTGGAAATGTGAATAGAAACCTGTCAGTTTAAGAACAATCACAATCTGCTGCATTTGTCAATGGTATGTGTGTGTGTGTTGTGATACTTGTTATACAACTGAAACATGGATCTAAATACGTTCTCGATGTTGGGTAGTTAGGCATGTGCACTGAGCCGTATTAATGCGGTTATGAATGTCACGTTTCAAAATGACAATTAAAAGTAGTGTGCGCATTTATAGTGCAGTCATACTGATCTGTGACGATTCTAACTGTTAGTCACAGATGAGAATGACAGTATGTCAGAAAACAGTTACGATGTGGCTTGTAGGATAATATACAGAGTGGTATTTGTTTCAACCAGTTTAGTCCTGGTGACCACGTTTACATACAATAACAATGGACACCCCGTTATCACAAGCTTCGTGATGGTGGTGACGATTTTGCTGATGACAGTAATGATGATGAGTATGATTGTAGTCATTACGACGACTATGATAATGTTGATAACGAGGATGAGGTTGAAACATCCGATCCAATTGAATGGATTGTAAGTTTTACTTATTACGGCCGTTTGACCGTAAACTTCAGCCTGTAAGTGTAATCTGGTTATGCTCCACACGAATTTTGACACCTCAGTAGGATAGACAATACGGAAACCTTCTCTTGAATACTTGCGCCGGACAACCATTTTGTCCGTGTGAATCCTGATCTACCTGCTCAAGTGGAACTTTTTTGGATCTGCTCATTCAGAAATCGGCTTTTTGAACCGATAACCTGAGCGTCGGTCGCAAAACGTTTCAATCAGAAAATGTAGCTCATAATTGCCTGTATTTCAAGTCTCAGGTCATTGGCTACAACACTGATGCATTCCCAGGCGGTCAGATGGAGTGATCATGTGCCCTAGGGCACTGTTGCGCGTTGCTACCTCCTATTCCAAGGGACAGCAACATCCTGGAATATAACTTAGTTAGGACTTCACTGGTTAATCCGTGTAAATTCCTTCAGCGATTGTTGGTCACCGAAGGGCCGCCCGTTTCTCAACTTGCTAACCGGTTTGCACTAGTGATAGTTCACACTAAATCTATTGCGTACACTACCGTTGTTTATATCTGATCGCAAGTAGCGATTTTGTGTTGTGACATGTGGTGTTTAAATCTGCAAAACCTACCAAACGCATCCGGTTAACCGATTTAACACTATAACTGCTAAGAAGCTTTTTCCCTTAGAATAACTGCAGTGCACAGTCAAAACAGGACTATCGCAGTGTGATGATTTTTGTCAGCGTCTTCCTGCGTATGATACTCACTGAAGAACTTAACAATAAACTCACAATAGGCTACGTAGGACCACCTACCAAAGAGTGGCGTCATATAAACGCAAAATGAGCCTAAATAGGAAATTGTACCAGCAGACACATGAATGACACTCAGTGTATGATGAGACAGCACTCGCCTTAATGATCCCCGTATTAAGTAGAATGACCGTGTCCTACAGTTCGTCATTCACGTAAGGGCTCGCTGTTGAACCGCCCACTTGTCCACAGTGAGCCAACTAACGTTTCTGGCAAGTTCTCACTCATCCTGAACATTCCGCCGGTAGGTCGCACCCAAACGTCATTAAGGGAATACTTTTCCCAAGCATCGCAGTAATAATTTACTGACTGCCACTTGAGTATCATGAAGAGAGATCGCTGGAATGTTGAACAACAATGCATTATGAAGGACAGCATTTGGGAGACCACTGGCCGTCATATAATATATGTGTATATATATGCATACAAGAAATAACATTAACTGAAAAAACTTGCAAACCTTAGGAAGGAAGGAAGAAAACATTAAAAAGGGGGAAGAAAAGATAAGGACAAAATGCGGGCATACAGCGAACTACAACACGAGTGCCACTAAATGAGGCTACGAACAAATAAGGGTAGTGTTCAACATGACATTAACGAAATCTTCATGAAGAACATTGTTTCGGTCCCAGAATGAGTGAATTTCGTGCAGATTGTTGGTTAGGTTGGAGTATGCGGAATAATTGACATTACCAGTATTTTCGATACTGGTGACTAATGATTTCCCTGGAGTTTCTCAAATCTGGACAGTACAACACAACACAGACTGGTGTTTTTTGGGTGATGTTCACATCCTGTGCACCAAGACTCTCTCTGCCTATCAGGAATACATTCTGTGAAATGGCCTTCCGGGGCGTGAGTAGTAAGAACATTTGAAGTTATGTACAGAGAAAGATCGCCATCTGATTTTCACTTGCATACAATGCTGAAAACCATTGGCTATCTTGCAGAACGCAGATGAAACCCGGAGTTGATAGCAGCTGAACGATGATTGTTTTCGTGCACCTATCTAGGCACAGCTGACTGACCTGAATAGTCGAGCTCGAGTTGCGCACACATCATCATCGATTTCATACTGTCCCGATTTAGTTCCGATCTGTACATTCTATCAGGTAGAGTCAAATAAATGATTTGAGGAGTGTAGAACTACGGCTGACGCAGACATGTTTAACTAATTCCCCGATTACCTAAGCTCTGAATTAACGGTTCGGCCCCCGTACGTAGTTAAAAGAAACTCGTTCATTATTGTTACCCAAGTTCTCTACTTTTATGTCGTTTCATATATATACATATATATGTGTCATATATATGTATATAATGACCTAAAACAGACTAAAAATCTCACAGAATACCGGTATGGACCTCCTATCCCGTGGAAAGAATGGAGGATGATTATCATCCCTCTTACTCCCGAAATCACTAGCTACTCAACAGTAATCAAAATTCCGCTCAACATGTTGGTGATTTTTGTGATTTCACTTCGGGGAGAAATCCTAGTTGACTGGAGTTAACAAGATAATTACTGTGTCAATTACTCGGATGGGTGCGTAATTCACAGCACTTTGACCAAATCTTGTACTTCTCTGCAGTTGCCTCAGGTTCCCAGATGAATGATCTCTGGTGGAGTTGTCCTAAAATGAGTTGTCGTCGGAATTGTCACGTAACTCCTTCTGGTATTCGTAGTAAAGCTACAGATCACATCTCTACAGTCCTGTTCAAGCAACCGAAGTCTCAGTTCTCTAAACAGTCTAACGTACACTTTGGATATATATACATATATATCTATATGTGTTTAAAGGTGCAGAATCGTACATAAACAGAACTGATTGCCAACATGAGCCCGAGATAGCTGAGCACGTACGAAAGTCGGTTTTGAAACGACTGTGCGATTAAAACTGATCGATTGCGAAACAACGTGAGATAGTGCATCATGTGACACAACAAAGTTTTCTCGGGTCCCGTTCGTACATCCAAACAAACTTCTGTTACAACACACGAAAGAAATTGTAATCAGAAGCCACCATTAAAAAAGAATTGTTTATGATGTTTATATTGCTGTGGGAACAAGCCAACAAGTCTTAAACCTTGACACCTCTTCGACCTATTTTGTGCCTTGAAAATTTGTACTTTTAGACCTTCCACACTAATCAGCAATAGAAACATAAAAAAGCCGCACCAACTTCACTGATTTAATGACCTTAATCTGTCATGGGTGAATAAGTTCATAGGCTGTTACGGGATGGATAATGATCTTCAATTGTTTGTTCCCGTCCTTCTGTTGATCGGTAAGAATTATGTTGGACGGTTTATGGAAGTAAAAAATGAATGGAACTAAACAGAAGGTAAATTAAACGAAGCTGTTGGCTGTAATCTTTTCAGCAGCGAAAAAACTGAAACACACTGAAACAACATCCAGTGCGACATGCGCAGTCAGTGACCTGTGAGACTGGGCTAGAATAATGGTTAGGGAACTTGTGGTGCCTGTTATCTCCGACAAATGTACAGGTCGAGTACTATTTTAAAACTCTCAACTGATTCAACCGTGACCATAGAGCTGGGCAGTACGTTCCAATGTGAACAGACCCTTATTGTGAAACAATTCTGTCTGCAGGGTAACATGCTCTATTCACATAAAATGTGTACTTTGTGCGGCCTAACGTAATTCGTGAAATTACGGAAAACCTGACAACAATCAGGATATCGTCATCTGAAGATCAACCAATCAAAATTTAGCCGATATTCACTACCACGTAAGATGCCCTAGTTATACACAGCCATATCTGCAGATTTCACCCCTTTTTGTAAACATTACTTGCGTAGGAACCCGGCTGTTGCGATCAGTCAGCTCGACAGACTAACCATTTAGTTCACATCAGGTACAACCGAAGGACAAAATCAAACCGCCCAGCCACAATCACTAGTGAGTAGTGCTCATGGTATACCCTCACGTGGCCTGACTCATTACCCACCTATCTAACCGTACTTATGGGTTACCATATATCTGTTTAATTGATGCTATCCGTTTATCACCCCCTGATCGGGTGCATAAAGTGGAATTCAGCCGATGTATTGCGACAGCTTCTGCAATATTGAGATCCTGCTTTAGTTTGGGTCTAAAGAATAACATGAAAGCGGCTCTTCGGTCCACTGAATGCCCGGAAACAATTGATGACTAGCCTTTTACTATGTTGGTAAGAATGCAACTGGTACTTTTTGTACATTACTTAAGCTCCTGTTTGTTTTCTGTAGATTTTCCAGCCATATCTGACCCTTCCCACTCAATATATACATGTCTTTAACCTTCTCTTTCTTTTCGGACTCCTAGTAACCTTTGATTGACAACAATTCTATTTTATTGCATCAAATTATCAATCAGTTGCATCTTACCGCTTCTGCTTTGGCCACCTGAGTGACTGTTTCAAAAATGACTTGATCGATTTCGCCTAGCTGCTTGCCCCCCAACTATATAACGTGTATGTTAATTTCGCAAAAGTAACCGATGAGATGCGAACGAAATGTCATTGCGCAAGACATCTTACATGCTACTATTGGCTTTTTTTTCAAATATATCGATGGGAACCAATGTTTCAAAATTTTAAGCTGTGTTACGAACCACTCATTGTATCACCAGAAGTTAACCGGAACACACCGTTTGCATCACCTTGCTAAAACCGTCCATCGTCTCCTTCTCTTTGGTTCCCCCACGCTTTTCGGTCTTCTAAAAAAACAGCGCGACGTCATCTATGGACCAGTAGACCCGTTTTGCAATTCCCTGCAGACTCAACTGCAGGTATTATAACAATAAAATACCCAACTATTTTAAATGGATCAACTTTTACCTCCGTGGGCTGGCTTGAACAAAGCGACAACGAACTACAAAACAAACCTCCTTAAGGTTGGCCATATGGTACTCAGTTCACATCCGGTCACCTTATCGGCGGCCGGTAAGAATAGTGTTAACTAATCGATGGTGTATATTCTGTTTTCACAGTAACTGATATTTGAATGGTCGACCAAAATTAAACAAACTTGTAACTAATCATAATCCGTCGGAAGAATAGTAAGCGCCTGAAAATAAAGTAGGTTGTCTGCAAAGAAAGGGGTGAACGCCACTCCATCGACTACCAGTCTTGTTCCACTAGGGAAACATGTGTTCAACGAGTAGTGCACATTAGCTCACTGTCTGTGGTTTTGAAGGACTGTAGTTCTCTGGGAATGATTGTTCAACAGGATTCTGAAACAATTGGCCGTTAACAGAACAATCATTTAACTTCATGCAGCCGTACGGCTTCTCCGCTTGTTTCAGAGTGCCTTTAAAAGAAGTGGTATATCAGGTAAATATTTTGTGAACACATTAATCTAATAACATTTTCAACGCACCAGAAGTTATTCTCTTTAAAGCAGTTTAACATATGTGCATAAGAAGCATGTTGACAGCTTAATCGGAGACAGTGAATTTGTGCATAGTGACTGCCAGCCTGTCTAAACAAAATAGCTGAAGAAACGCATTAAGCAAGCAAGATGTGGCAGTTGCGGTTTCGTTACTTCGTCCGTTCCCCAACAACGTCTACGAGGCGATTTATAGGCCTGCAATGGATTAAGCCCCTTCCTAATGGGTATCTTGAGATAGCTAAGTCAAACTTAACTCGCTGACAAATCAAGGGTTATAAAGCGGGATTTTTACCTTTGTGCATTGTTTACACGCTCCGAAACATATCCTGCTTCCGGGTCTTGTGGGTATTGAGCAACACGGATCAACAAATGGAAGCCACTCCGTTGCATGCAGAAGGACTCGTTCATTAGTACCAGACTGCCCAATTAACTGATTTGCATTGATACGTGCGAGTGTATGGTTATTGATCCCGTCGTTTGGCTTCACGTCCCTTGACCTTTGCTGTATAAACCTGTTCACTTCAGTGTGCACCTGATGAGGTGCGCTGAAATGTGCTCGAGAACACTGTGCAAAAACTGTTTTTGAACACGAACGCTGCAATCAAATATGAGTGAGGTTCAACTTAAAATCACGCCCTAAGGGTAAAATCTGTTGCTGTATGCAATGCAAACAAATGGTTCCCAAGTATGTCACTAATAGAAAGGTGGGAATAGTACCTTGTGCAGCGTAATGGTAGCTACCAGTGACAGTGGAACTGTGATATCGATCACCCTGTAGCAGTAATGACAAAACCTTCTGGTGTTCTGAAACACAGAGAGTGTAAACTTAGTCACTTTTACAAATCCGTATTCCAGAGGTGACTAGCAGATGTCAGTTTACTTTGATTTATCAAACTTATCTTCAACATGGTTTCAGAAACTCCATTTGGAAGAACAAGCAAACTGTTGAACAAATAAATATGGGGAGGCGAGAAAGAATGGATGTTTGCAAAAAATGTTTTATTACTAAGGCGGGGGAATTCTAACTATTAAAAAGGTCAACAAACAAATAGCTGTTAATTTGAAAGTAGAATATACTAACCCATTAACCGAAATTATGTAAAACAAAATACATTTGGAATATTGTTCCTTGTTATTAGAAAAGACACGAATTTTGTGAGACGAACTCGCCTCGCATACACTTTTCCGCCAATTAGTTAATACAACTTTAACCCAAAAAACGGCCTTAACTCCTTACTTCTGTCGCCCAAATAAATGTAACCTGCTTACAGTGGGTTTAGAGAAACCGCTATACAGATCATCTGCCAGAACTTTGGCGTGATAATCACAAGTGCTGGGAGTAACACATCCAAATCTCCAACGATCGGAAAGTTTGTGGGTGATACTAAAAATGGTAAAAAGGATCCGCAGAAAGATGAAAGAGATCCCCGGAAAACAACAGTCAATGTAAACCGCTGACTTCTGCCAGTTACAGACGCCTCGGTTGATTGTACAATGACATTTCAAAATTGATGAAGTTATGTGAGTGGAGCAAGTTCGAGTGAGATCCTCTTCTCTTGAACTGTCACCTAGTTGTCTCAGTAATTCCAAAGTTTCATAACCGTATCTGCTGCGCAGTCAGTCCACTTGTATGATTCGTTGAAAGGAACAATTTTTTTGATATTCTGGTGACATGGTTTTGAAAGCTTTTCTATTTTAGATGCATGATGAGACTGCAATAGTCACTGAACAAAACAACGAATTCTACTGAAAGATCAACAGTCAGCAATAACGTAAATTTGCATCGGTGGCGTACCCATTGCAGCATCTGTTGACACTACGAAATAGGCAGATGTCAGTGTTTCTTGCTCTTAACTTAGAGCCTAGAAACGGAACGCCTCTAACACAAGTGACTAACTCTACCAAGGTGCGGGTAGAAACAACATGAACTCAGTTCTATGCGCGTCGACCCATACTCATATTGTGACTGGTATGCGAGCGGTCAATACGAACGTTCCGCAAACACTGGGACCGGAGTGGGGATTATTTTTGGAACGGATTCGGCTGGATTTGGTATACAGTCAAATGACCGGTAGATGTACGCAGTTTCTGAGTCCCAACTTGTTTAATTATATCAGTGCAGTTCCCTTAACTCAGTCCAGGCCTTTATTTTCGTCTTCTTGCTGTGACTTTGTAACGTCAAGACCTTGCACCGACGCAACATCCCAGATGTTATGCCAGAGTTCATGTTGACTTTCTGAAATGACAGGTGTCGAAAGATTGTTTGGCAGCTGTTTGCCCAGTCTTTCCTTTGTTACTTCCAACGGATGTGTCCATTAACAGCTGAACGGACCGTTTGTACAAGTGTTGTTTCACAATTCTGTGTTCTTTAGATTTGACGGAGTCAACATGTCATAGGACCCAGGTCACCCATCTGTGAAAAATGGCTGATTATCACCGTGCCCTTCTTCTCCCCACATCTTAACAGTAATGCTGAAAATCATAACATTACAATTTGAATCTGAATCGCATGATTATATAATGTAGTGTCCGTCAGAAATTGTCAGTATCTTTTTCAATGTGACAGAAAGTCGGTAGTGGTATCTCTGGCCTTGTCCCTTACGCTTGATCATTTCAATCCCAATGGTTTTGCTAAAAACATATACAATGAAACACCCATATATTGGTAATAAGTAAAGTCCGTTTGTGACCGTTCTGTGGGCAGGTAAACGACTATACAATATTTGAAAACAGGTGATAGTGTTGTGAATCGAGAAGGTTGTTTTATTGGAGAAACCAATACACTATTTAAGCCTCTCAACGGGACTAGAAGCAAAAACACTCATTTACACACCGCACTCTTCTGAGGACGCTCCAGTCGCTTTGGACACCATGTCTCAGTTCTGTCATGTGGCGACAGCCATTGAATGTCATTCTGCCTTCCAACGATCCTTCCCATATATCTCCCGTATTTATCCCGCGATCATTTCGATCCATGAGGCTACTGAATAGTGGTGTGAGTAGTATGGTGCGACCGTCTATCTTCACTACAGTAGTTCTTCACTAGTAAATATGGTCAAGTTGCCGAACTGTTACAATAGGTCACCTTCAATGACCGGTTTCATTACGCTTTAAATTTGTCAGTTAAGGATCATCTGAACGAGGCTTGAAACCTTCCCTTATTGAGTCGACGCCCTTGAACTTCCACCCATTGGTCCTATCTGCATCACCTGTGAAAGTGGGGCTAATGAACTTATATGAGGCGTGATCCATTTACACCTGGCTGGAGCGGATGGACATTGTCTAACTAAGATTTTCAGTTTGCAATAGCTACGGGTGGTTCGAGCTCCATTCAGACTGTCATCAAACAGTGCGATCCAAGTAGGGAGATCGAATGAGAATAACGTGCAGAGAAGAGTGGGAATCGGTAACAGAATGAGCAACAGCTTTCCATCAATGATCATGTGGACGATATTTATCGAGGCGACTGTAACAACAGCAGATTATTTCATGCATTCTAGTGCAATTGTAGTTACTCCACCAGTGCGTTGGTAAAAGCCTGAATGAGGGCACCGTGGTATACATCAGCTATGTTGGTCAGACCGGTGTGAGCTGAGTGTTGAATGGACATCCTCTTCGTTTTTCTGTCCGAGAGTGCATATGGGAGAGTAAATGGTGTCCCGATAACACCGAAAATAGCAAATGTGCCACCTAGGTTGACGAACAGACAGGTAAGACGCTCACGCTGGTCATGGCTAGATGAACCGACGCACACAAGTCGGGTCGTTCGCATAGTGCGGAAACACAAACAAACACATGTCATAACCCACTCTCTCGTTCAGTAAACGAGTTTCCTGTCCAGCACCGGAAGACTAATACAATCAATTGGTGTTCAAACGTTAAAGCATCTAGGTTGCTCAAGTGAGATTGTTAGTTCAGCTCAAGGATCAGCAAGCCTGGCTATTGGGTACCGTTTGTGTCAAGCCCTCTGGGACGATCGATGTAGGCAAACCCGTGCATGTGCAAATCACCACCATCCTAATTGCCTTCGGAATTCATCAGGGTGGGTTTGCTAGCGGTTTGGCGACGTAGAAGAGACAGCTGATTGAACGATTTCGCTCAATGAGTATGTTCGTCAGGCGATAGATCAGCGGTTATCCAGACACTTCATTGGAGGTAACTTAACAGAAGAACCGCGGTTATACTGGAGGCTGGGAAGAAAGGTATTCAAAAGGGAATAGTTCAATATGGCATTGTGTACTACTAACACATACCTACTAGGACTAAGAACAAAAAATATTTCAATGGGAACCAAACGAAACCCATAGCATACAGTGCATCATCAAACTTGGGTGAGACAAAAGGTAGAATGACACCATGATCCAGGTTTCTGAAAAGAAGAGTAGGTAAGTCGACAAGATCGTCAGTGGTCCTTGACTGACGCAAACAAAATAATATTTAACTGACGGTCCCAAAGGGTGCATTTTGATTCCTTCCTGTGGGGGAGGGGGGTGGTGGGGATGCCGATAGCCAACATTCGCGGCCTCAAATGGTCAGCTCGAAGGCTTGGCAATCAGACGTGCACGTAGGGAACGTCGGCTTGTGCTACCGTATAAGTGGACCAGTTAACAGCCTAACGTGTTAGCGAGGTTGGTTATCAGGCCTGCGAGTTCAAACACTAGGCCCATCACGTGATGCCGTCATCCAGTGAACTGAACTCGCCCAAATGGATGAAAGCGAGATCAACTGAACAATGGGAATGGTTCGCAATCAAGTTCAGATCGCGCACCCTCAGCAGGACGCAAATTGACTACCGTTGTCACGATCCCGCTAGCGAGGGGAACACTTGAAACGAACTTACTCGAAGTGAATACGGGCATGAAACGAAAACATTCAACAAACCTTCATTCTGTGCACTGACAACAGTGTCTAACTGGTGATAAGAGGTTAGTCAAAATTGTATGGTGTCAGTGAGAATGACAGTTTGTCAGAGGAACAGGTGGATGCATTAATTAGCTTCCAGAATGCTCGCGAACTCCGTGGAATTAAACACTGAATTGGATTGATATTAGAGTGATAACTCTAAAGCACCTATCTACGAGGATTCCATAGGCCCGAATAGGTGTACCCAAATAAGGAGAATTTGGCGACTTGGCGATAAGAACGGACAATATGAGAGAACCACAGATCCCTTTCCTCGCTTGACAGGAAAGTTTGAGGCGGTTATTGTGAATTGCAGGAAATGTGTCACTTCGAAAGTGCCCTGAACCAGTTAACAGCCTAACGTGTTAGCGAGGTTGGTTATCAGGCCTGCGAGTTCAAACACTAGGCCCATCACGTGATGCCGTCATCCAGTGAACTGAACTCGCCCAAATGGATGAAAGCGAGATCAACTGAACAATGGGAATGGTTCGCAATCAAGTTCAGATCGCGCACCCTCAGCAGGACGCAAATTGACTACCGTTGTCACGATCCCGCTAGCGAGGGGAACACTTGAAACGAACTTACTCGAAGTGAATACGGGCATGAAACGAAAACATTCAACAAACCTTCATTCTGTGCACTGACAACAGTGTCTAACTGGTGATAAGAGGTTAGTCAAAATTGTATGGTGTCAGTGAGAATGACAGTTTGTCAGAGGAACAGGTGGATGCATTAATTAGCTTCCAGAATGCTCGCGAACTCCGTGGAATTAAACACTGAATTGGATTGATATTAGAGTGATAACTCTAAAGCACCTATCTACGAGGATTCCATAGGCCCGAATAGGTGTACCCAAATAAGGAGAATTTGGCGACTTGGCGATAAGAACGGACAATATGAGAGAACCACAGATCCCTTTCCTCGCTTGACAGGAAAGTTTGAGGCGGTTATTGTGAATTGCAGGAAATGTGTCACTTCGAAAGTGCCCTGGCCATTGACAAACAGTGGACGCCTCTGCAACGTCATTGCAACTTCGTCTTATTTTTCATATAGCTGACGAAGTTGCAATGATATATATATGTATATATATATATCAATATATATATATATATTTATCAATACATATATATCAATATATATATATATATCAATATATATATGAGTTAGGTTAGTGTACCAAAGTGTGCTTAGTTACAGTGTGTGGGTCTGTTTTCTTTTCAATATGTGTTGTTGCATCGGTTTGTTTCCCATTGCGATTTGAGAGCTAACGATGTACTTTGTGGCTTAATTTAATCGCCGAGTGTTCTGGGTTACCTGCTAAAGGCAAACCGAAGACAGGGTAGATCCGTCTGCACACGGTTCACTAAGTCAGCTTACAATCAGCCCAGTGCTTCAGTCCGTCGAGCGTAATCTGCGCGTAGAGGTTAGTAGCTGACTGAAACATGCAAACTCGTACATCAGTTTGGGGTTTTCATTAAGAAATCAGGAGTTTTATAAGAAGCTCAACATAAATAGGTAGTTCAATTTAAGTGGACAGCTAAGTCGCATTAGAGGAAACGGTAACCCAGCACAACAGGCCAAAGGAAGCAATCAGGCGGTTGTCTTGTGAAACCAACCAACAAACAGCAGAAGTCAGTACCGAGGAGGGCACACATGCTATCTTGGGTACACATGTGTGGTAAAGGTGACACAAACTTCAGAGGAATGGTGAAGAAAGTAATCACTGAATCTGCGACTGATGACGATAGAAGTTATGTGAACGAGTCTTCATTAAGTTGGCCAGTTCTTTGTGTGTAAGCAGACTGGTAAACAAAGAAACATACATGCGGTGACCTGCCTGAGTACTCTAGGTAGGTAACTATGTGAACCGCGGCGGTTTCCAATCGCACGTCTTATGCAGTTCTACTTGTTTTTGCGCATGTAGCTGACGTTTTCTGTTGTGGGTCTCTTGTCTGCCATTACTCATCCGCTGTTCCGATGTCGTTGAGTGATTACTCTGTCGGTCGTCCGTTTTGTCTACAATCCACTCGCTGTCGTCGAGATATTTCACTGAATGTTGAAATAATCGCGCCACTGATTTAACCACCCATCACATAAGGACGAAGGTTATAAAAATCACGTTAAACACAAAGTACACCATATTCTACTTGTGGGTTTGTTAGCACTTTTATCTATTTGTCTAATAATACGATATGCTTAGATGTTGCACTAATATGCGGACAAATTGGCCACGTGACGCACATGCATGTGGTAAACTACCGACGCACGGCAATCCTGGTTGTGTCCACTTTTCTAGACAAATTCCCAATGCTGACGATTTTGGTTGTCCCCTTCCCTTTCCGGCATTCATGTTGGCTCCCATAACTTATGGTCTGCCTCACCGGTAATTACCATTGGGAAAGCCCATGTAAATATTACCTTTGGAATACGTGACTTTTGGATCGGTTTTTTGAGCAAAATTACTCGCAGGTCCCACTCCTAACTGTTACGTTGACATACAGACTAAGTAGGCGTGCTTATAGGTGGAAGTATATTTTCCGAATGGTAAGGATTAAAAAAAGAAACTTTGATTTTGTTCTTTACAGGGAAAAATTTCCTGTCTTGAAGGAACAAGGGTGGATGCTAGCTGTTCTTGCTTGACTCAAGAGCATCGGTATACACGGAACACTACCTAAATTTGGTAGTAACGCTTGTATTCAGTAGGATTCTCCAACTTGTCCCAATTTTCAAAAGATCGTTAGGTTCGAGTTTTGTTCCTGTAAGAGCCCACTAGCACAGCATGCATATTATTAACACGCCCATGGCTTGAACTCCGGTTCTTACTTGTAGCAGGCGGTCTTGTTGACCACTGCATCGTTGACTTCAAATGCAGAAGACCGCGTTATGGCAATCATTCCAAACTGCTTGTGGGATTTGTGGTACTGCAAGTTGGACAATATTGTATGCGCAAACAGGATTAACAACGATAGCCCTAAAATGATCATACTGCTAAATAATTCCTGATTGCTGCTGTACCCAGATCACACAAGCCATTCGTGAAGCAAGTCCATTAGCATGCGGCACCGGGGTACATGGAATGAATAAACATTGGATCTCGGAGAAATCCATGGAGTTGTTAGAAGCCAGACGGAACATCCCTCCTGACAGTTCATATAACAAGTCTAGAAGAGATGCTCGTAGGAAACTGAAAAGTAGCCTAAAGGCTGATTGTAGGACATTTTTGGAGGTCAAAATTCCCCTAAACTGACGCTGCCGCGCCTTTCCTCGTGACCCCGTTTGACTACACACTTGCTACCACTATTCTCACAATCCGTGTCTAGAAGTACTGATTCCTCCAGCTTGCCTCCCTCAGTCATTGAATCCCAGTCATCCGGCTCACACCTATTGTTATCTGTCAGTCTCACCCTCCCTACCCCCTGTGAATACGGTCCGCCATTAAACTATCACCAGCTAATCGGTCTGCCCGAAGCCCGGATATTCAGACACAGATCAGACCGGTCTGATCGCATTCGGTCGGTTCGTCATTGTCTGTCAGTCGTTTGTGCTTGTACTTGACGTGCCCTTTGGACTCTTGACGGCCTATTGCGGCAAAACGTTGCATTTCATCCCACGAACGCAAACGAATTGAGGTTTATTATTGTAATTGATTATATTATTTATGTCAATATTACCACGTTTCCAGCGAGTTGATTTGGTTTTGATATTTGGCGTCGTTGTTCATACGTGCGTCACTCGGCGTTCACCGGAACAACGTACACTGATCGTGAGGCTTGGTTATTGGGGAAAGCTAAGGAAATGGAGACGGCTTTTGCCTCAGGAAACACTGGCAAACTGTTTAAGCTTATCCGTGCCACTGGTCCCAGGCGACCGTCTGTCAGTGAAGCTATCAGCGAGACAGATGGCACACTCATCTTTAATAAGTCCAGAAGATTAGATCGATGGGTGGAACACTCTGAGAGTCAATTTAACTGACCTCCTGCCTCTACTGCGTTGCCACCTCAAACTTGTAATGTAGTGCCCTGGTCGGTAGGCTTGGATCCACCCACTGAGACTGAGGTCCGCGATTGCATTGCTGCCCTCAAGCGTAATAAGGCTGCTTGTCCAGATGACTTCGTGCCGGCAGTTTTCAAAGAAGGGGGAGTTTCGTTAGTAGAGGTTTGATTAGTTTGTTTGAACTTGGGTGGACGACGGAAACTATCTCCTCGAGTTGGGGTCACTCGATAATGGTTCCTATATTCAAGAAGGGTATCAGGGGCTCTTGCGAAAATAATTGGGGAATTAGTTTGACCCCAGTCATTTCTAGGGTTCTGGCATCCATTATACTTCACCGACTCACTGCAGCTCGGGAGGTAAACATTAGGGAAGAACAGGCAGGGTTTCGTCCCGGGCAGAAATGTATAGATCACATTTTCACTCTTCCTCAACTTATCGAGCAGCATCATGTATATCACCGGCCAACAATTGTATTTCTCGACTAAAAGGGAGCGTTCGATTCAGTGGATCGATCTACACTTTTAGAGTCGCTGAAACGCAGAGGTATGCCGACTAAGTACGTAC
Organism: Paragonimus westermani; assembly: GCA_008508345.1. Taxonomy (NCBI): domain Eukaryota; kingdom Metazoa; phylum Platyhelminthes; class Trematoda; order Plagiorchiida; family Troglotrematidae; genus Paragonimus; species Paragonimus westermani. Next base: position 153,265 of record QNGE01000469.1, read on the forward strand.
ACTGTCGGCACTTTACTCCCATACTTCAGCTCAGGTTAGGGTTTACGACGAACTATCTGACAGTTTCATCACCATGAGCGGCGTACGTCAACGCTGTCCGCCCTCACCATTTTTGTTTAATTTCGTCATAGACGAAATATTGGAGGATTGTCTTCGGCGCTCACGAGATGCCGGCGTGGAACTCCTACCTGGTGACCAGTTTGTATACCTGAGAAGCTGCATTGGTGGCGGTGGTGGAGGTGTATGGAATGAAATAGAAGCACGCATCTTTACGGCTACAACGGTGTTTGCCAATCTGGAGCATTTGTGGCGACAGAGAGGTATTTAGCTGAAGCTTAAAGGTCTGTGTTCTAACTAATTCCTGACATTACAGGTGGATAATACGACAATCATAAGTTTAACAAAACATATTGTTATGCGGATTCGGAGGCATTCCTGTTTTCAGCCACGCAAGTTCAAGTTTGTCTGCGTTTTCTGACTTTCAGGTTCTTCGCTGAAAGCCGCATCTACAGAAAATACTGTCTTCCGATAGTGTACACCATAACATCAGCGTACGTGTTTAACTCATAATTCGAAAATAAAAGTCACATCTGCGCTTCTATCCTACATAACTACCATTCTATCCAGTTGCCACTTGATCTGAGGACAATCGATAGCTGGTTAACTCAGCGTGGTAACGTTTTGTGAGGCGTTTCAACTGAAGTAGAACAATTGAACTCTACCTAAGAAAATATCAGTAACGTTCGCAAACAGGACGCTTTCACGTTAACTACCACATCATTTAGGAAGGACTACAAGTAAAAACAGCCGGATTCGAACTAGCGAAGTAAACTATACAATCCTACTAGGCATGATCCCTACGAGGTAAGCTGCAAAGCCGTGCCTGGGGCTTGGATCGTTTACGCTACGAACCCGGGTAGTCAAGAGTCTTGTTGTGGGTTGCTCGTTAGCCAGAATACTCAGGTGATGGACAACCAAGATGGAGGGTTCCCGAATAGTCAACAATGGTATCCACCGTCGTGCCGGTGGGGACCAACTAGCTTGGAATCATGGCAGTGCATAAATGGACAGTCTAAATTACTATTTGTGAGGAGTTCATATTCTTCTTGGCAGACTTTGCACAACTTATGTCAAGTGAACACGTGGACTTCTAGGAACGAACAGTCGTGGAGTAGTGTAAGATCCCTATCTTCCAAATCGCACGTTCACGCACAAATCGTGCACTCGTGTGCATGGACCTTCACTTAACATCCTCTGTCGTCGATTTTCGCCTCTCAGTTTTCGTCTGTTCGATCGACTTTGTGCCAGCAGTGCCCCATCCACTGTGAACTCTGACCACATCCCATATCTACATTGAGATAGTCAGCTAACTGTTAGAATAGCCGCGTCTCCGACTTGGTCACCCATCACAGTTCGTCACCGATGCTCCGAAAACGTTCGCTTAAACTGAGATATTTGAACTGTTCTGATTAGCCCATGAGATGAAACACGAAGTCTCGTCCTGATTGCAGTCTGATTAGTTGAACGGACGAGTTACTACTTGATTTGCAGCATCTTTCTTAGATTGTTCAGAGTTTGGGAAATAAGGAACAATTTGTCAAGCAGCTCGCGTACCGACTGTCCCAGGACTCTGTCACGGCACCAAAATCCGGAGCCCAGACCAAAGAGTTCACCGAACAGCCAAGTCAGTAGGTCACCCATCAGTTTGATGATACATGACGGTCTTGAGAAATATGAAAAATAATATCATTTTATGTAATAAATAACAATAAAATAAGCATAACAGGGAGGGTGTAATGCACTATTGTGCTATCGCAGTTGTCATGGGTCTGCAGACGTGTTGGCGGCCTCCTCCGAAATACGTTACAAAGTATAAACACACGAGGATAGTGAAACTCTTTAGAAAAAAGCACAACCTTTATCTTCCTTCCTTGTCAGCATGTTCACTGAATCTAACTTCCATAGAAAACAGATAAGAACAAGCTGGCCCAGGGATTGAGAACCGAAATTCTCACTTAACTTAGGTGTTCTCGAAAGAAACTTGAAGTAGCAGCATCCGTGGTGCAACCTAAGATATTGGTGAGGGACTCAAAACCTGATGTGTTAACAAATGCCACCGAAACTATTTTTGTTAGAAAGCCAGCAGGTAAGTTTAAATTTTGGGACAGATGCACTTCGTGTCTGATGTGCATCATTTTCCACAGCCATTTATGTTACATTCAGGAAATGAGCGTTACGCATGGCAGTTCCCGCTACACACCACTTCTTCAATATACCGCTTATACAATTTATCCTTTACCCTGAGCTTCCTTCCCCTAAACAATGTGGCATTCTTTTTTTCGTATTATTATATAGTAGTATCAATGGAGTGTATTTTTTTTTAAATTTTGGAACGAACGCGGCAAAGTGCATTGGCTAATAAATTTGTTTTGTGGGACTGGACAACCCAACTGTACTTTTGTGCATCTGTCCCCTTCCATGTGCACCCAAGACAAGTGAATATCTATCCTCAGCGTTAGCGCCAGATGAAGTTCCAAGAAATCAGTCGACGTATGGGTTCACATTCGAAAGTGTAATCAGATGCCAACAATATCAAACCTTTCGAGTTCACATCGGCCTACCCCTGTGGTCTGTAGTAAGGGGCTCTTATCGCTCCAAAAGGAACGCCAACCTGCACGAGCGCCGAGTGATTTCGAAACTGACCAATCAGGACATTCTGTTACTGTGCCTTCGTGCACAGTAGTTTAGGTGTGACAGTTCTGCGGAACCTAGCCTGAACAGAATAAAAGCGGTCAGTCAATATGTTTGCCTTACAAGCATGGAGTCTTGCGTTCGATTCCCGATTCATGGGACAACAAACATAGTTACCAGGATAACAACAAATCTAAGAATTTCCACCGAAATAGTCAAGCAGTAAATTCCATTAGGTGTGAAATACGATGGGCCGTTAATGGTGTCATCATAATTTACTCCTGAACAGTATACACAATCCATTTGCGTCTACCGGACTGCATGCTCTGTCGACCAGTTCCGCTCCGAACAGTCAACGAACAATATCTGTTTTGCATAATACGGACCGATTTATCTCTCCTGATTCCCTGTTGATCGCTTCGTTCTACTACCCACCATTGCTGTGGATAACTGGTGAACTGGATTTCAGATATACCGTCTCCCTTGCCGCGGCGACGCTGGACAGATTTTACACACCATATGCAGTGCTTTTAAATCACCATGCGTTCGTATCTGCGCTTGGTTCAGAACAGGCTGGCTTTCCTTTGGAATCCTGCATTCCATTACGGTGCAAACTGCGTTCCAACTTCGTTCTGAATTGAAAAGTTTCTGAGGAATCCTCAGTCTTCCCATCCGCGTCCATCCCCACACCCGTGGAATTTGTGGCAGCGTTTGGTGAAATCCGAATTAGTTAATTAATGCGGATGTAATTTTTCCTGCCCGCACAATCCCTTCAAGCATAGTTGTAATTGATTATTTCCTAGCTTTCGATCAACTGTTTCGTTGGGGAGACGAAGGTGTGTATCTGTATTGTCAAGGTCTGACATGCAGACAGCCCTGTGCATGTGTGTGTGTTTGAACATATGAGTGTAAGCGTGAATGCGTGTGCGCATGCGTAGACATGTATGGGTGCGTCCGCTTCAGTGGGCGTTGCTTAGGTGCACACAGAATGATGCGACAAGGCTTGATTGATCGCACAATGCGTTGTTCATCCACCTTTTTAGCTGAACGGAGTTTCACACACAAATCGGGCTACGTGACTCCAAAGAGGTACAGGTGAACGCCACTCATTCCCAAATCGCCTTTGAAATGGCTTGCGAACAGATTGCTACTAAATGAGGTGTGGTTACCATTGCCGTTTATTTCATCGGCAAATTTTTCTGGAAGACCCGGACTCACGGTCAGCCTGGTAATTCGCAGTCTGCAGGTGTTAGATCACCTGCTCTGAATTTTAGCAGACGGTTTTACGCCTTCAGCATTAGTTAGTGAAATCACTACGAACTGAAGAGTCTGTCTATGTAGGTGTGCTGTAACCTGGTCACCAGCTATTATCATTGGGACCGCTCCGGTGACCAAAGTTCGTGATCACCCAAATCACTGGTAATTGTTAGGGGCTAGTGATCACCATATGTGTACGTCCTTCCGACGCTCGTATAACCAACGGCACCTAATACAGAACCAAATCACGGTGCTGGAAACGTGGTACTATTAACATAAACAATATGACTAGGTGCCAGAAACAAACCTCAATTTGTTTGCGTTAACGGGATGATTAGCCACAATAGGCCCTCAAAGATCCTGGAGACAACTGCTAACACGGGAGAGAGACACGCAACAGCGAACCGACGAAATGCGATTGGATCGTTGTGACGTGTGACTAAGTGCCCGGGCCTTGGGGATGACCAATTAGTGTTGACAATGTCACGGCGGCCCGTAGGTAGACCGTATTCACAGGGGTGAATGTGGGGTGCCAATTGGCAGGCAGCATCGGATGTGGGGGCAGATATGCGGAAATCAATGCCTGGGGGAGGCGGGTTGAAGAAGTTGTACTCTAGCATTTGGAATGGGACTGGTCACACAGGGTCACAGAAAGAACTTGACAGGGTCAATCGATGGGAATTTCGACATCTGAAAATGCCCAAATATATGCCCTGAATTTCACCCAAAACCAGTCAGTTTTTGTATTCCCGTAGACCGCCCGCCCTTTTGAAAAGAGACGTTGTACTCAATTTTCACTCATGTTAAGGATATTTCCTTGCGACGAACGGTGCATGAATTCTAGTCAATTTTTAAAACAAGTTTTCCAGGTTGACCACTGTGGACGGTGCCAACCAATAAGAACGAGTGACAGGACGCAAGCCAATCAAAGTGAAGGAAGTTATTTTTGTCTCCTATATATTGATTCGCATTAAGACATTATTGAGATTCAATCTGTCGCGTAGTGAATACACCATTCTTGATATCACCACTTGACTTCTTCTACATGGTGACAGAGGTGAAAGACCAGGATCTGCCAAAGATGACGTCTGTTGGAGGTCTGAGCATAGTACCACCAGCCCCACTGAGGCTGAACGAAGACGATGATCTTGCCAGCCGATGGAACACATGGAAGCAGAACTATGAGGACTTTCGTACGCTATCTCGTTTGCTGACTACTGAGAAAGAATATCAACTCGCCATGTTTCGGCACGCAGTCGGAGACGAGGCAGTGAGACTGATGAATAGATTTTCATTCGAGCCGGAAGAAGACGCCGGTGATTGGGAGGTGATGATGAGGAAGCTAGAACAGTTTTGCTTGGACCAAATGAACGATACGTTTGAACGCTACAAATTTAACAGCCGCACACAGGGACCAAGCGAATCAATGAATCACTTCATTCAAGCGCTGATGTCTATGTCCGAGTCATGCGGTTTCTGCAAATGTATGCAGGACAAGTTGATCAAAGATAGGTTGATCATTGGGATGAACGATGCCAACATCACCAAACGTTTGCTGAAAGACCCGAAATTGAGTTTGAAGCAATGCATAGATATTTGCCGCAGTGAGGAGGCAGCCGACAAAAAGACAGAAGCCCTCAGAACTCACTCGACAGAAGAAATCCACCGGATCAACGCAGAATACAACCTTCGGCGGGAGACGTCATGGTGCGCTAAAGGAACAATGTCCGGCATGGAAGAGAAGGCGTGCAAAATATGGAAAAGCCAACCACTTCGCGAACTGCTGCAAGAGCACTTCGATAAATTCCAACCGAGCACCATACTCCCCGACCATCAGTGCTGTGAAGATTGAAGAACAACATCCAGGAGTACTATCGGCGGAAATCGAACTCGGTGGAAAAAGAATCAACTTCCAGTTGGATTCGGGAGCAGGTGTCAGTCTCGTTCCACGATCTTGCATTCCTACGGTGCCGCTGAGCGCCACGAACTTAACGCTTCGCATGTGGAACCGGACTGCTGTGAAACCTGCAGGAAAGTTTACAGCAACCATCCGCAACCCAGCCAACGGAAAGCAGATCCAACAAGTGATTTTCGTGGTCGAGGAAGATTTCCTGCCACTTCTGGGAGTCGAGGCTATTGAAGCGCTCGATCTGGTAACGTTCCACTGTATCAATGCTATAACTACTGAATTATCACATATTTGCGAAAAGTATCAGGGCGTTTTTGATGGCTCCTTGGGAAGTTTCCCGGGCATTTGCAAGCTATCAATAGACCCAACCGTACGACCAATCGTGTTACCTATGCGTCGCCTACCGTTTGCGATAAAGGATAGTTTCGAAAAAGAGATTTCGCGTTTGGAGAATCTGGGAGTGATCAGGCGTGTGGAAGTACCTACTGACTGGGTAAGCCAAGTTACCGTTGTTACTAAAAAGTCTGGTGAATTGCGCGTCTGCATCGACCCAAAGCCACTGAATGCAGCTTTGAGGAGAGAACACTATAGACTTCCATTATTAGAGGATATTCTTCCGTGTTTAGCTGGCGCAGGTTACTTTACGAAGGTTGATTTATCAGCCGCTTTTTGGCACGTAAAACTTGATGAAGAATCCAGCTTTCTCACCACCTTTGGAACTCCGTTTGGTCGATACCGCTGGCTTCGACTTCCATTTGGTTTAAAAGTTTCGAGCGAAATTTTCCAAAAGCGCCTCATTCAATCCGTAGAGAACCTCACTGGTGTTGTGTGCATAGCGGATGACGTTTTGATACACGGTCGGACTAAGGCAGAGCACGACCAAAACTTAGAAAGATTCCTTGCTAGGTGCCAACAACTAGATATCAAGCTCAAAAAAGAAAAGATTGAATACTGCGCGACTGAAGTAATTTTTCATGGGCATTTATTAACAAAGGACGGACTCAAGCCAGATCCAGCTAAGGTAGAGGCGATTAGAGATATGCCGCCACCAACCGACGTGAAAGATGTATCGCGTTTCAACGGCATGATCAACTATCTGAGCAGATTCTTGCCTCGTTTAGCTCAAATAATGCAGCCTATTAGGCAACTTACACACAAAAACACTGTATGGACGTGGGGCGACCCACAGGAACAGGCGTGGCTGAAGGTGAAGCAACTGATCATGAAAGCACCAGTTTTACGCTATTACGACCCACGACTGCCGTTAGTCGTCCAGTGCGATAGCAGCCAGAGTGGTATCGGAGCCGTGTTGCTACAGAATGGACAACCTCTGGATTTTCGCAGCCGAAAAATGATCGATGCCGAGACCCGGTATGCACAAATCGAGAAAGAACTACTAGCAGTTGTGTTCGCCATGGAAAAGTTTAATGACTACACTTTTGGAAGGAAGACGACAGTTCAAACCGACCACAAACCGTTGACCACCATTGCTAATAAGCTGTTAGACAAGGCTCCGCGCCGTTTACAGTCTATGCTGGTACATCTACAGAAGTATGATTGTGATATAATTTACACCCCAGGAAAGGATATGGTACTAGCCGATACGTTATCGAGAGCACCCGTACCTACATGCGAAGACAAAGGGGCAGAATTCGATCAGGTCCATCTCACACTGGCCGAACCAGACGAGCGGATGTCACGAATACGTGAAACCTTCGCAGAGGACGAAGAAATGCAAAAACTCATGCAACAAATCCGAGAAGGTTGGCCGGATAATACCCGATCTGTGGAAGAAATAATCCGCCCGTACTTCAAGGTTCGAGATGAGTTGACTACAGAAGACGGACTGATTTTCCGTGGGAACCGCCTTGTGATCCCCAGACCGGCAAGGAGAGCAACACTGCAGGAACTACACCGTTCCCATTTGGGCATCAACGGATGCATAAGGCGTGGAAAGGAAACTGTTTACTGGCCTGGGAGTACGAGTCAAGTTAAAGATTTCGTGTCCAACTGCGATGTCTGTAATCAACACGGTAGTCGTCAACCGAAGGAACCTATGCACCGTCGCACCGTACCACATCGACCATGGCAACATGTGGCAGCTGATTTGTTTTCACATGCAGATAAGACGTACCTCCTAGTCACCGACTACTTCAGCGATTTCTTCGAAGTCGAAAAGCTTAACACAACCTCATCGGAAGAAGTGATCAACAAACTGAAAAGTCAGTTCGCACGATACGGGATTCCAGAACGCGTCAGATCAGATGGTGGTCCACAGTTCGCATCTCATCAATTTGCAGACTTCGCTAATAAATGGCGTTTTGCACACGAGATTTCCAGTCCTTATCACAGTCAGTCTAATGGAAAAGCAGAATCAGCCGTCAAAGAAGCAAAGAAAATAATGAAGAAATGCCTTGCAGCCAAAGAAGATCCGTACTTGGCCCTGCTAGAGCACAGAAACACACCGTCTGCCGATATAGAACTGAGTCCCGTACAAAGACTTTTCGGGCGACGAACGAAAACCAGGATACCTTTGGTTGAGAACGCTTTAGATCCACATCAAACCCCATGGACGGTAACACGACAACGTTTGAAAAAACGCATGGAAAGGGAAGCACTGATATACGACAGAGGGTCGCGGGAATTACCACAACTGGCAGAAGGTGATTCAGTTTGGATACAACCACTTGGGGCAGGAACAAACACCTGGCAAAAAGGAACAGTTGTTAGAGGAGCAGGCGAACGATCGTACGAAGTACTAAGTACTAATCAAGGACTACTGCGAAGAAACAGGGTGCACTTGCGTAAAGGATCCACGTCGACACTGGATAATAGTTCTAGCCTAATCGAGAACAATCGGGAACATGAATTCGTATTGAGAAACCGGAAGATCCCCAAAGTTATTTAAAAAACAACGAAGGATGTGGACGGTGCCAACCAATAAGAACGAGTGACAGGACGCAAGCCAATCAAAGTCAAGGAAGTTATTTTTGTCTCATATATATTGATTCGCATTAAGACATTATTGAGATTCAATCTGTCGTGTAGTGAATACACCGTTCTTGATATCACCACTTGACTTCCTCTACAAACACCACGCTACTTGTCTCGATTTAGACGTGTCTGTTTTATCATATGCAAACGCACAACCACTACCCTTTTTGAGCATACGGTTGTGAGTGACGTGCAAACTGTATCCGTAATCAAAAGACTGCTGAACACCTTTCATGATGCCTGTGGCTTAAATCTGAAGAGAGGTCCTGTTGGTGGAATCAACACTCGGAGTTAACATGGTAGCTGACGTGTCACCGCTTGAGACGATTGGGCGACCAAATCATTACTCACAAGTCACTATGGTTGAGCGTTTGTATATGATAATTTTGGTCAGAAGCGCACTGGTCAACACGGTTCCTTCATGACAGCCGACCAGAGTTCAACTGCCGGCCGTGGCAGAAATATTCACTGCTGCTGAACCCGGCAAAAACGAAACTTTAGTCCAGTGCTTCTTTTTGAAAGGAGCTTGTTAAAAGATCTACAGGAATGTGAAAGCTGTTGTCTATTAAGAGTGATATCCTACCTCGGTCGCTCAACTCGCTGAGTGGAAACACAAACTAGTATATCAGTGTACCGCCGTCGTCCATACTAGTTGCTAGTTCTTCTTGCATCCTCCTTCCATAATTTGTACAAACAGTTGTGATATGATAAACTTGGACGTCACCTACATGTGCGTTTCAGGCGGTCACGCACAGCAATTGTGAAAGTCTACTGTCTTAGCTTCATGAACTAATCCTTGGCGTTTGACTTCCTATCTGTTCATTTGGTATCAGTGAAATTAAAAACACAAATAGTGGCGGATGCAGGCATTTCGTATTGGCTCATCAGTACCAAAATTAAACTAACATAATTAGGCTCAGCATACCAAACAATTAGCGCATAGTCAACCAGTAGATTAGGAAAGGTCACACGATCTAGGGCAGCGTCAAGTTCGCGAACGGCTTCAGTCGACTGACTGCGACCACTTCAGTAAAATGCAAGAAACTGTTTTAGCATCACATGATAGGATTCTGAATGCACGCGCCGGATCTATAAATTGACCAGTGGTCAGGATGCGTCTAGCAGCTGCGGACAGCACATTCATTAGTGCACATTTGTTTGGGACAAGAACGAAACTAACACAGTTCAAGTATTGACGTGATCACATGGATTTTCTGTAGTTGAGCCATCGTTCCGGCGACTTATGAGGGTGTTTAGGATTGGCAGACAGTTGTTTGTCTCAGATTTAAGCGTTAGCCTCAAGCCTTGGTGACAACTAATTCAAGAACGTCATGTATGTTTAAGTAGCATTTCGTTCGCTCTTTTCATTTACGTATGCGGAACTAAGAACAAGTAAACGTGTGAGCGCCTATGGAGAAAAGTTTGCACTATTCGATCATCACAAAGCAGTCACATGACTGAGTTATAGTAATGGTTACGAATGCGGACTGTGAAAGAAGTAACAAAATATGCAATATCACGTGATTAAGGATTTATTCATCGAGTAAATGGACAACTCTTAGAAAGCAAATTATATAAGCAATCAATACACACCGGCCGCTGGGGAGAGATCGGGAAGTGTCAGATAGAAACGAAAAATTAAAATTAAGAAGTATGATTTGGAATAACACTCAGTCAGTGTACCCTAATACAAAGGTAGCAATAGGTTCGCCGCCATCTGTTTCTGAACACAGTACGACAGTGCAAGTGCTTCGGTAAACGCTCAAACCTGTTTGTTCATTGTTTGACAGATACCACGGAATGCACTAACCGAAGTTGATTGGTGGAATTTCGGTCAAATGTTCTGTAATTGCACTCTTCGGTGTCCAACTTTCAGCATTCATAAGCCATTGGGGGAAGCGCTGCGAGATTCGAGTGTGGGGCTGTTCTCATTTGTGCAAACGGCGTACCGCAGACAACAGGCAAAGGTAAACTCATACAAATATTTGACTTGGTGAATGTGGCCACCGGATCTTTTCTCGGAGTAGAGGTGATGGGAATCGTTGAATGCACCGAAATGAACTTGACAGTGAAATAAGTGAGGTTTACTGTTCATTTCATTCTTCGTCCCAAGTGTAAATTAAGGATATGAGCACATGTTTCCCCTATACCATCACGAAGGTTGGTTGTAAGTGGACAAGACTTAGTATGCTTACAAGTAAAACGCGTAGGATATCCATTTTGGATAACAGTCACGTGGATAAAATTAAGCTTCTCGGAAATATGCTCATTCGAACAGATTTAACGAAATCTAAGAGTGTTCGCACGAGCCTGCATTCAAGTGCGATTAGCACAAAGCTTTAAAAGTGCACCAAATGACTACTTTGGAAAATGGTTCTAGCGAGAGAGCCATCTTCGTGTCTAGTGAGTCTGACATCCAAAAAGAATATTTTATTTTCTTCTTCGATTTCAACGGTAAATTTGCCGTTGCGATTTAGGTAGTTAACATGTGTGCATGCGGTTTCTATTCGACTACGCGTCGCACGTATATCATCCACGTATCTCTTGTACGAATATGCCGAACTGACGACAGTTTGGAGTGGTTTCACGACGGCAGCTACAAAAATATCTGCCAACACAGGTTCGTGGGTCTGATTATAGCTACACCATCTACCTGGCGATAAAATTGTCCACGGAATCAACACCATACATTATCAATACGTCCGATAAGGGACACGTATGAACGGAACACAAGTGCATCTAAGTTCAAATGATTCTCCATCACACAATCATGAGTAATTTTTACCAGTTCAGCCGGAGGGTATGTACATGAACAAGAACTGAACATCAGAAAACGTTAGCAGCATTGCCGCAGTACTCATATCGTGTATGCTGCCAACAAATTTAAGGTTGCTGTTAAAAGAGTGCGTGCACAAATCGGCCATGGGTGGCTTTAGAACCTCACCAGGCATTTCTCCAAGGTATGATAGAGAGAATTTGTTGTTAGTACTACAGATCTCGGTGGAATGTCAGGTTTATATATCTTTGGGGACGCGTGGAGTCTACGTCCGTGTGGCAGCTAATTCATAGTAAGCAACTGAATCAGTTAAGCCCGTGTTTCTTAAGTCCTGTGAACGGTTGGCAATATCTTTTTCGATATACTGGGCTGCTTCCTGTTGGCTCGGATCTGGTCAAAACCACTGTAGTCTGATAAGACATAGTCCACCTAAGAAACACAACCTCACCGACTGAGAAGGACAACAAATGAGAACGATAATGCTCGGATCCTTTCACAGAGTTTTTGGTACGCGTGTATGATCTTTCGTCAGTAGTCTCGTCTTGACAGGTGACCTTTCACACTGGTAGGCTAGGTACACCACTTTCGTTTTCAACCAGCTAAGAACCTCTGTAGACACCGGTCCTAATAGCTTTGATTATCTAAATAAGTACTCATACTGATTTTCAGCCTCAATAGAGTTGAAACATTTTAAAAGTTGCGCAAAAACTTATCCAAGTTCGACGCGAAATTGGATACTGTGTATACCTTCAGAAGTGTTAGGTTGAGTCTTCCAACGGTTCCTTACTTAAATCTGCAGACCAGTCCCCAGAAAAATTTTAAAGGTCAATCCAGCATATGAGGTTCAGACTGTCCAACACAGACTGCAGTGGGGCGTGTGTGGCGAAGAGGTTATTTAATTCCGATAACGATGACTGTATTGGAGATTCAGCAAACGACTCATTAGATTGTCAGACGCTGGTTTGAAGTTATTTTCACAAAGGAAAACAATATTAGAAATGCACCGTCAAGTGAATGTGATTTAGTCAAAATTTCGAGCAGTTGTGCACTTCAAGCGAACAATACGCTTCACTGTAGACGCTCACACCTGCATTTGTTTGTATGTAATTAAAAGAGGAGAACGAGACAATGCTCGAAAATATGTCTCACGTGATGATCGTGGCATTCTCCAAAATCATTCAACTTTATTTCCAGTTCACGTTTTTTTGAGCTGTCGATTGTCCGGTTAGGACAACTGAATGTTAGGGTGTCTTTGGTGGCACGACAAACTCACGGTGTCCGCGAATAACTCTCGTTCGGTCCTTACCATGAAAAATCTTACGGTTGACTCTGGTGCACTTCCCAGAAATAAACCGTCCTGTTGGCTGTAGTACCGATCGAGATAACGGAAACTGACATTTTTGGTGCGTAAAAATAAGGTTTTGTTCCAGCACATCAATCATGATTCATTTTAAAATGATCACACGGATCACCGACAGCATATTATAGTGGAACATACGGGAATAATGCCGGAAGGTCTACGCAACACACCAACTCATTAACGTCGTCAGAGTCACCAGTCAACCCAAAGAATACTTCAGTGTTTCATTTATTCCCCCTGTGTTTAAACCAATGGACAAACGTCATTCATTCAAGCCATCGTCAGCGATGACCTAGTTTCTCTGTAATAAGTTAAATCAAACTCTATAAAATCCTTATATGGTCTTACCAACCCGAAGATGAATTACCGAAAACATGTATTCACCCAAATGTGCCTAAAAGTGCTGGGGCCTCAACCAGCCATTGTACAGCCTCATCGTGGATTTCACCAAGGGGTTGCGGACGGTGCTGAGTGAGTTCAGACGTCCAGGCAAGTTACTCAGTTTGATCAGATTGTTGCATTTGGGTCTGAAGAAGAAGGTACAGTTATGTGGATCGACCTGTGATCAATTTGATATTGTCACTGGTGTGAACTAGGGCTGTCGCTAACACAGTGGTCACACAATCACGAGGGCTGGAGTATCGCTTACGATCAGGACGAGGATATGCACTATTGATAAGCTCTCTCAAGAACAAAATTCGAGTTTAGTGCTTCCAAACGAAGTGGATCAGGGGAAATGCATATCTGAATGCGAAATCCACAACCAGGTATGGGTGTTGTTTAATTGGAATTATTGTGGTAATCGTTCTTAGACTGCCTTCCCCACCAACATGTGCGACGTTTTACCGGATCGTACAAACTAGGCCTGCAAGTAAGACACAACCTTGGACATCACATTCAGTGCAGAAAAAAATCGTTTGCACATACTGGAATAAACATGAACCAATCAAGTGATAGGAAAGGTCCCGGACCTCAAACTCCATTTACAGAACGATTGTAGAGGATCTGAAATTACATTTGTTAGGTGTGGACTAGACTGATAGGTTAGGATTGTAGTCACTTCTGTCCATTTGTCAGAATTTGACCCTTAAGTAGAACAGTAGGATCAGTGGTAGTCAAAGACTGAAAAGCAAGAATGGTTACTGAATTACAAGGACACTACTACAATCTTTTGGGTGGTAGTTTTCGTTGTCGATGGCTTATTCACTTTGCACTGACGAGTGAACACGTTCATTCAATCTTTCCAGGCTCAGTTCGTGGTCTACTAGCAAGTGTTAAAAATGGTTGCTGAGGCATCAGAGAAGGATACTATAGGACACAAAGTTATGCACTATTTTTAGAGTACCTAAACAAATGATTTAGTAAATAAAAACCTCAAGCAAGTTTTTCGCCGTGAGAATTCCCGCATTATGATTGAAGGATAAATGGAGCCGGCAGATAGAGTAGTAAGGCAGTTATACTCGGATCATCCTGATACTATTCATATGAAGTCGATGATTTCCAGTTGTGTTTATTATCCGGGAAATGACAATCAAACTGTGCTTTTGGTTCGAATGCGCAAAATCAATGGAATCAAAACGGTAATACTCGATAAGTCTTAACTATTCCTAAGATTTAAGACTGGCAAATCATGGTCCCAGCCTCACCTTGACTTTGCAGACCCGTCGAACGGAAGGACAAATATTCGCTCCTGTTTATTGCCTACAGTCCAACACCCAAGGAGGCTTACATAAATTGGAGGAGGAGAAAGGGACAGCAGAAGAAGTATTTAACTTTTTCCTGAAGCATTTCTAGGACGAATGTTAAGGATTTTCCTTAATGCAATGTGGCCTAAGCTCCCTCGAGCATAAGGAAATAAGCCGATGGGATTGCAATACAGTAAGCATCATGGCGTACACCCCAGATATTTTCGTTTTGTATATAAAGTCTATGTACGAAATGACTTTATACAGGGGAGTCTGGATACCGGGCATCTTTGTCAATCGCGAACGTAGTGTTGTCTACCAAGTTAGAGCTGGAAACTCTACTTGGACACGCTGCATCAAATAACTGACACCAAGGGTTGATAATAGTCAGGATTATAAACAGCCGATTGGCAAGCCGCCCTGTACATTCCCATGAGCGCCCGAAAATTTAGTAGCCCGGCCACATCAGACAACTGTTAACCTGGCAGGTCTGTTTGTGTTTGCTTCCCAATCAACTTTTACGTGTTGACCATAGGAAGCGTTCCTGTGATCTCTGCGTAACTGACCTTCGTTTAAAAGGGAGAATTTACGGTCGAGTTGCCACTGTTACAGTTGATTGATCCATTTACCTTTGTTCGGCTTAGTAACCGTTAATAACCTGATCACACTGGGTCAGCAGGTTTTTACTTCCCCACTGGTTGATTATCAGACTGGTCATCTACGGTTTACGTGGTAAATTGCCTTTGGTCCGATGCTTAGTGGCTTCGGCGGGTGCATGCTGTCATGATCCATGTTCCGAGTTCCCATGTTTGACCAGATTAAAACAATCCTTTTTAAGGGGGTTCAATCCAGAATGTAAGTAGATAACTGATGATCAGCTCATGTTTGCGAAATTCAAACATCAGCACTCACATAACGTTTGAAGTGGGCCTAAACTCTGCTGTGAACACAGTTTGTGAGCTGGTCAACCGAAGAGATTGCTGAAATCATAGTCAGTAGGGGGTTGATAGTGACTCGGCAGTATGCGTTTCGGATTTCAGCAATAGAAAGCTAATTAAACCAAAAAGCACAAACTCAAAATCTGTTGAAAACCTGTTGTATGATATCCGCACCAAATTTAGTACGAATGAAGTTGAATAGTTTGGGTGTCGTGTTTAACATGTTACTGATAAGCAGATCGGGAATAACAGAACGTTACGAGCAAGTTGTAATACTCTACGTTTCAACCATCTCGGGTGGCCTTCCTCAGGAGTGCTGTAATCGATTACAACACTTCTGAGGAAGACCACCCGAGGTGGTTGAAACGTAGAGCATTACAACTTGCTCCTAACCTTGTGTTATTCCCAATCTGTTTATCTGTTGAAAACCTATTAATTGCTGTAGTGTTCACCAGCTATGTGGAAATGTTTTTCGGTAAGTGATTTGGGTTGACCTGAGATTACATGGAACCAGACTACTGGAGATTACTTTATTACCTGCTGTGCGAAATATAACGGCATCAACCGATAGGGAATTGCCCCCGAACCAACTGAATTGTGCACCCAGGATTGGACGAAAATGACCCAGCCAGATCAGTGACAGTGGGAAGAATGCAGCCTGGCCGAACGATGCTATCGTCATGCGGGTGTACACAGTTAGTATAAACTATATTGTGCGTTCGTATTGTTATTAACAGTGAGTATTGCACGCCATGTGACTGCTGGTTATTGACCAGCAGAAGTGAGTTTCACATGTAGGACGCGTGGTATCTTGTTAGTTTGCCTCAATTGGTCATTGGACACTGGTATTGGATCGTGGTTTGGACGGCAATGACCTATCACAAAATCGCCACATCAGTTGGTAACAGGCATGCAGTCAGCAAATCTGGTGCTACTCGTAAACCAGCGGACTGATTAACTTGATTAGTTCACCCTTTCCCCAGTTTGATTGTGCGGGTATTTGGAATGAAGGATGTGAAGAGCTTGGCGTATGACTGATGGGATTTTGACGATATGAATTAGAATATCACAACTTGGCCATTTCCCCAAATTTCATCCAAATAGCAATATACGTGGAAAGGCAACGTATTATGATACAGTCACACCAGGGCTGTGGCAAAGAGGAGTTTTAAATACCGAGATCTTTCCTGCAAGCTGTAAGTGAAGAAACAGTACAAACGAAGAGCGTGATGGGCGGTCCATAACTCTAAGTATTTGATGGACTACCTAACACGGAGGAGAAGACCACCGGTATTTTCAGCAGACAGTATGCAATTACACGTGGTATCCGATCAGGACCAACCAGTGACGCAAAAGTTGTAATTGACACGAATTCTTCCATTTAGGTGATGTAAGTAACAACTAAATCGAAAGTATTTCTGCTACATACTTGGTCCTGTTCATAGTTAATAGTGCGAAAATATGTAGCCGACTATATTGAACCATTAACGGTTCTTGTCAATTGTTAACCGTCCCCCAGTTAGCTGCCAAAAGCTTGAAAACTTGTTATAATCACCTCTTACTTCATAGGTGGTGGGATTGCTCGATGATCTCCTCGGTGGGGGGTGGGGTTTGGTTAACTTGTACTTTTTGGCACAAACTAAGTTTCATAAGGGATGCACGTGTTTCAGACTTACTGTTTACGACGTTTAGACCAAGGCCATTGATGAGGGATGCCTAGTCATGCCTATCATCGAAGTGATTCATATGGCCTTGCTATGAGGAGTCAGTAAGTGTGACCTCGTGAAGTCACCGTTCAGGTGGCTCAAAGATCACATAATTGGGCATGGATTAAGCGTATATTTCAAAGGCTAGTTATCAGGTTGGTTTCCAAATAGTGGCCGCATGAAGTTAATTCAATTTGCCTCTAACTTACCAAACATTATCCAATCACTGGTGTTTCATTACATCGATTAGACAGAACTATGGTAAGTCAGCAGTATGTGTATTTACCTCAACATGACTTGAGGTTGCTGAATCAGTTGTTCAGAAGTAAAGGTGGTTTGCCGAACAGTCCATCTTCGGTTATTCGTCATCGGGTCAGTTGTATAATATTTTATATTTTGGAACTGCCAGCACACTCATTTCTTCAGTTGCGTACCTCTCAGGCGGAAAAGAAACTTTGATACACGGAACTATGATGATATGTACTGATGACATCATTGAAACAGGAGGATTAGTTTTACGACAGACATCCACGGAAATCGCTCACCCCTAAACTTTGCTGTTAGGTACATGGAACTGGCAACACCGGAAGTTAAACTTCAATCTGACATTATATTACAAAGGCGAGGCGTTGCCTAAACTGATAAATGTTAGAATAAATGGGGCCATTGAAAAGACCTACCAGACAGCACAACTGCAAACCTCACTCGGATCCAACCTCGTAGTTTACGTACAACTCACAGGTGTGTTGCCTAAATATGTTACCCCATTTTGTTTTTACTCTTTCAACGGTCCTGCAAAGCAGATTATGTCGGGCACGCATGCACACGCCTTTCTCAGAAGACACGTAAAAACCACCCCACGTGACTGACGGAGAGCGAGGTGAAGTCAGTTTCGTGCACAGTTCTGGTGCACCTTGGGGCATCAACTCACAAGCGAAGGTGCTCTAAGACCCACACATAACTTGTCGAATCGTCAATCCGGAGAAGTCAAGTTCCGTACTCTGGCCAACGAAGAAGCGATCGGGATTCGGTTACGCAATCCAGAGTTGTGCGCTCAGAAGACATGTGTCCAGGCCGTACGGTTGCCATGGTACCCTGTTACTGGCCTGACACGTCCGGACGTCAATTTGGTCACCTGATTGATCTCCAGCTTCGAACCGTTTGACGGAATTATGTGACGAATTGCTCCTGATTCTGCAGGCCTTACAACCATGATAATGTAAAGTGTTGTGCAATTGGTCCGAAGATGGATAACCGAAAACAGACTGTTCGCCTAACCGCCCTTATTTCTGGGTAACTCATGCGGACTGTTCAAAATGTTGAAATCTGTTGTTCAAGGATAACCACTTGCCAATCGACGTCACCAAATATGAACTCGTGTACTCAGCGTATCTAGCGTCACTTGAACATCTACAACCTTAAGATCGCCGATAACAAGAAAGACTGGAACAGTGAATTTAAAAATTTGTCAATCCGCAAACTGTAGGAATGGAATGGAACAGCACAAATGTCATTGAATCTTCTATGTATAAGCTTCACTGAAGTTTACTGTGAGATTTCCTGTGCAATGTGCAACTCCATTCTTCGTCCTCGAACGATGAAAGGTTTACAGACTTGGCTCCTGTATCTAAAAGAAAATACTTGGCTTAAATTGAAAGCTCCCGTATCGAGGGTCGTAGTGAACGATCTGTAAGGGATGGCTGCATTGGGTCAACTTTCAATCAGCCAGAGACGCCTAAAGCAAGTCTGACACTCAACATACGATATTCTTCACAAATCTGATCATACACTAGCTGACTACCTCCTACCAACTAGGAGCGAGTGTCTAACTAATCACTTCTTTACAAGCGAGTTTCTAGTAGGCAAGTTGTTATGTAGTCTGATATTCTATTCACTTTGGGTCCGCCCACTCTGCAACGCACTGCTTCAAACTTACTCTGCTGATGTGTTCAGACAATTTACTTGACTGGCAACTATGTGAATGCCATCCGGCGCTAAAGTTCACATAGTTACCTACCTAGAGTACTCAAGCAGGTCACCGCATGTATGTTTCTTTGTTTACCGGTCTGCTTACACACAAAGAACTGGCCAACTTAATGAAGACTCGTTCACATAACTTCTATCGTCATCAGTCGCAGATTCGGTGATTACTTTCTTCACCATTCCTCTGAAGTTTGTGTCACCCCTACCACACATGTGTACCCAAGATAGCATGTGTGCCCTCCTCGGTACTGACTTCTGCCTTTTGTTGGTTGGTTTCACAAGACAACCGCCTGATGAACCATCTCTCTGCATACTAACGCGCCCACTTTTTTGCCAGTTACATACAATACTGACGTACACCCAATATGATATGCTAATGGATCCCAGTATGGTTTGCATTTTGCTTACATCGAATATCCCGTTTTCCCGGAACCGTAACAAAAAGCGTCAACTTTATTATCATTCAATGTGCTTTGTCATACTTGGCCCAGTATCAACTAGGATTTGATTATTTGTTCTAAGTGTGTTTTTAACTGTAGAGTTTTTTGCAACTATCTTATCGACTTACGATTGGTCGGAATGTACACGTCTAGCCGAAACGAGTAGGATAGTGACCTATTCTCCGGTAACGCTGAAACCGTGTTTAAAATCACAGTCTCACCCATCGTTACAAGAAAACAGGAAGCGGAGTGTTTTTTGAATGCACACTATGGCAGTGTGTGTCTTTGTGGGAATGTTGTGTTGCGAATAACTTTTCGACCGAAATCTGTAACGCGGCGCATTATACACCATTCACTAATGGGTTGTATATTACTTCAGACTTATACATTTCGACAAATTGCTCACTCCATCGTAGGTGCCATTTTCTCAAGTATGGATTAGTCTCTGTCAGCACCTGTCTGAGAGTAATCATTCCTCACTGTGACAAATCACAAAAGCAACTTGACAAAATTTCTTCTAGTTCTTATGCAAAGAACTATCGCAGCTTTTTAAACTGTAACCCATAACAAGTCATCTTCTTGTTGAGTGGTGAATATTTTTCGATTAATATCCCATAAGTTGACATAATAATTCCTGCTCACGATTGTAAAAGACATTAACTTTAAGCTGATCATAATTGTGTCTACACTGACCAGGTTTGGACATTGTTTGCACAAATGTTTAAGTGTATTATATAGTTTACGATCAGTAAACAGTGTTTGCTTCTCTCCAGCCCCTTGATTAGGTGCAATATTGTGATAGATTACGACATCGGAGACGCGCTTATTCCAACACTCAGTGGAATATCTTGACGCTGCGGTGAGATATGTACAAATGCCCACAACGAGTGGACTGTGGACAACAAGGATGACCGATCGAGTAATCATTCAACGAAATCGGAACAGCGGATGAGAAATGGCAGACAAGAGACCCACAACAGAAAGCGTCAGCTACATGGACAAAAACAAGTAGAAGTGCACACGACGTGCAGTTGGAAACCGCCGCCGTGTTTTGGACTGGAATTCCAGATCATAGAAGCGAGGGTGCGCGTAGTATGGGAACGTGTAATTTGGACAATAAGACTTTTGCTACAGTACCACAAAGTGAAATGGCGTTTAATGGTACACACGTAAGTGACTGAAACGCCCACCTCTTCCAATATAGTCGCGAGATTAAGTGTCTAGAAGACTGTGTGCCTGTATGTTCAGCTGATTTCAGCGCTGGTATTCTGGTGGACGTTGTTGCTGGACCATTTCAAGAATAAGCGTCAGCTACTGATTTTCCTGGTGTTATAGCCCGCCCAATCTATTTATCCTTGCCAAAAACGGAAAACTAATTCCCCCCTTGTTCTCATGATGCAATCATGTCGACCAATGTCACTAACATTATACTGAGCAGGAATGAACCATAATTGATAAACGTTCAGCCGCGTGCGAGCACTACTTGATTTCACCGTTAGTCATGTGAGGGGACACGAGCAGAGCTGCCTGACTATGTTTGAAACAATCTAGATCCTGCAATTCAGTCACTGATTGCATGAGTGTCAACTTTATTCTCAGAAAATCACCCCGTAATCTATGCGAGCAATGAACGATTAAGCGAAGTCGGAAAGACTATTCTTAACAAATGACTATTTGTAGGGCGGTTTTTATCGTCGTACCTTTTCGGCACTTGGCGATTCGGATACATCAGTTTTTCACAACTTATGTGGTTGGATTTACGCCATACTTTGGTGCTTAGCCACGGACTTTCATTATTTTGTCTGTCTTGAATGAGGATCGAAACCGCTTGTCTTCAACTTCACAAAAAGTGCGAGGTTGTCTACATGATTTAACATTGTTACACCTGAGAGGCTATCACCTGCCAACCACCAGTTACAAGGCAAGTGGAAGTGCGTAATAACAACTGTGTGTACTATTTCCCACGGCTGACGTGTTTTCACATCTGTCACTAGTTGTGCGACAATGATTCTACTGTTAAATATTTCCACTCGAACGGTGTGTACATTTCGGTCTATCGTTGCCAGTTTCTGAACATCGTGAATCTTTATCTATTGCAGACCGCAAATCATTCTTTCCTATTCGTGTCATACTATTTATTATCACCAAGGTATGGCACAGAACAAGGATAGTTGTCATTTCACTTTCGGAGAGGGCTGAAAAACTCTTGCACTGATGACGTCACCCCGCTTGGTGAAGAAACGTTTGCAACATAAATGCCAAGCTCGGCGAACATATCAATACCAAAACGTGTGCGCACGTTTATTGGACTGTGGCCAAAGGTTTGGAGACCAACATTCAAACAAGTTTACTGCTGAGTCGATGCGGTAGTGGTTAGGATATTGAATTTAAAGCTGTCATAGTTAGAGTTCTACTTTGAGCCTGAGTGAGAATACACACCACCGATGAGCCCTAGCAAGTGTGAACTTTGAGTCTGGTGCTAAACTATAGAGTTTTATCTGAATGGGAATGTTTTGACCACTTGCGAACGGAGGTCGACTCGTGCTATCAAGTCGCTTACTACGTAAACCTGAGCCACGGTAAAAGTATCAAGTACTGAGTACCTCCAACTCGGTTCATCAGCTCCTGAGAAGTTAGCACTTAGACCTGCTTACACTAGACTGGTTTCGTATGCAGTCTGGAGCAACGACTGGGTGACAAACAGACCAAAACTCTCATCATTGTATACACCTATGATATGTAGGTTAGGCGTGTTAACGTCTTCTACGCGCCGATGTTGTCTGATTCACACTTCCTCACCAGCAGCCAGTGTGCTCGAAATACAATTACGTAACAACCATATGAAGAGGTTAAACCGATCGGTCAAGTTATTGAGAGAGACTGGTGTCTTTATGCTTATTGCAGGTGACAGTCCACTGTTTCATTACGAGTGCGTAGTGGAGGTTTTCGAGGTTTATAAACTGAAACCCACACAGGTTTGGTCGCTGTCAGACCTAAGTTTCAGCCAGGCCGTTTCAAACGCGGATAATAAACCCAAATATTCAGTCCTGTGAGGGTTTATCAGTAGGGCCTAACTTAGTTACAAGTTAGAATTCAACTCTGACCCAAATGTTTGTCAGGTAGTCGTGCTGATCACTGCGGCATCAGTCACACAATGGGGACGACCAAGGGTACCATTTAAACACTCAGCCAAGGTCACCTGATGCAATGAGACGTCCTATTTCTCCAACAGTGTCCACGTTGCAAACGACTTTATGGACGGATAGCTGTCCAGACGGCTATTATGCAATCGTGTAGTGAAATTTTGGACCACCAGAACGATGAGTTCATCGTTGTGTTTTGCACGAAGGTCCTCACATAATGTAGTGTTGTTTTGAAAAGAATGATGAGTATCTCATTAAAAGCTGCAGGCCACAAATGAAAGTGCGTTTGCTAACACAGCTTAAGTGGTACATTTCGGCAATCCTTCCTAAGAACCACGTAACCTTACAAATTCACAGAGAACGGGATGCATCCCTACTAATTGCTCCAGAAAAACAGCCGTTTTCGATAGTCAGTTTCGTGGGTTTTCATTTTTAAAGCGTACAGGAGTTGCATACACTATCTTACCAGGCCACATAGACCAGTAACTGCCCTATGGGAAGAGAGGTTGTAATCACTTGGACTGGGGTCAGATTGTGTGTACACCTGTGTACGCTTGGCACGAGATGCACACCTACAGGGGTCAAGGGAATCATCAGGTTTTGCGACGAATGATCAAGATTGATGGAGGGTTTGCACGAACTAGCACTGCGTGCGCAAAAATGAATGGTTAAGCTATTATGTCGGCCATCAACCCTGTTTAACAAAACCTTCAGCAATGTGTTGTGTACTTATCATTTGATGCAGTTCAAATGTCATGCATAAATGACGCACCAAGGTGAGCTCAGGTGAGCAGATTTTGTGAAATCTGATGAAGGTGAAAATATACTTGATGACAGGTTGACTTTGTCTACTGGATTCTAGCTCAAAATTGACATTCGACGCAACGTCACACGCTGAGTGGAACGCGATTTAAACCAGATTCCCAACTTCGGAATAAGATGGGATCCAAACTGTTACTGCATTACTACTGAACTAATTGGCAAGGTTCGTCGCAAGGTGTAATTCTCAGCTGGTTATGATCACTTAAACAGTATTGACAAATATAAAAGGGTCAAGTTCGCGAACAGTTGGTTCTCAACACAGAGTCGATTGATTGCAACTGCTTCAGCAAACCGTGAGAATCTAGGGTTAGAATGAAGTAACAGGGTTCTGAATGCACAAGATGGGTCGATATCGCGACCGATGATCAGGACGTGTTTAGCGACTGAGGAAACTGGCTGTTTACGCGTTTCAGCAACATTGCCATTCTCCGGTAACACGGACTTCTGTACCCATTTATGTAGATGTTTCTTCATTCTGGAGTTCAAGCATCTCTTGATTCTGCCTATGTAAATTTATCCACAGTTACATATAGGCTGGTGAACACAATGTGAAATGGCACCGATAGGCTGATCTCCTTTGCTCAGATCAAATAACGTAACCGAGAGTGGCGACCAGTGGCGGTCAGCTGATGAAAGCAGGACCAATAGGGGAACGAATATATGCAAATGCAAGCTAAATGGACAAACCAGCAACAATGTTACCACCATTAGGGCCACTGACAGGTCTCGTCAATGGTTACGAAGACGCGAGTGAATGTGAAGTGATTAGTAGCCTGACTGGTCGTGTGGAAGAGAGAACACAGGATTTACAAGACGGAGCATTTGCCAGCTAGGTCAATTGCTGGCTAAACAACGCTGGTAAGTAGAAAGATGTAAACAGACTGATCTAACAAAGTCAAGCAGGTTAGTTCAAACAAAAATACAGACAGTACCGATGTGTAATAGAACGGTTACCCATGAGAAAGCGCAGGCCTCATAACCTCTACTTACAGGTTTCCCAAACTATTTATTCCTGACAAAACCGACGTAACAGCATACAGTAAGCCGATACAATCACTTCTACCGTGACGTGGCAACCAGATGGAGCTCATCATAGAAGTTCAAAGTAGTAGTGAACCCAGTCAATTTCGCAAAGTTATAACTTGTTAATTGGTTGCGTTTCGGTAAACCTAATGTAGACACTGAAAATTGGCCAGTGTATCTATTTGGTCTCGCATACTTGATGTTACTTAAGAAGAGAAGCTGGTTTATCGTGCCCATAAACAGAATATCTCATTCATTGCTTGAAAGACGTTTGCAGTGGTTGGCGGGGTCTTTTAATTTTTTGATATTCAATCTACCTGACAAGTTGACTACCGAACAAACTCAGAAAGGACCATATGTTCAGCATCTTATGAATAAAGTAACTTTTGAATTTTTCCAAACCATCGAAGTCGAGCTAACATTTGTTGCAATTCCTAACGCAATAGGAGTAATTATAAAAATTTAAAAAATATATAGGTATTTTTAACAATCCCCAGTCTCATTATCCATTTGCGGTCATTCCATGTAAAAACACCTTTTTTCAATTGCCCACCGCTGAGAATATTCAGACCTGTGAATCCTTTCGGAAGACGCCTCGACAGAGAGAGTGCTGATATATCTGAAAATCCATAATTTTGGCCGCACACCACTCTCCGTAGGGATCACTAGTTCCGCCCGTCCTATTTCAATGTCAGACACACGCGGACGATGTGACAAGTTGCGTAGTTTGCACAGCATTTATGCGTGCGTAATAAAAGCTGATCTGTTTTGCCCCATTCTCTCACTAAAGTATGGAGTCGGTCGTCCAAACTAATCGTTCACTGAATATAACTAGGTCGCGTGATGTTAGGCTACTTAGGCTAACGGGTTAGGTGACGAGTTCAATAAACAATCTCGGTTCATCTCAATTCTAACACTATCTGATAACAATGCATGGATCCAGGTGAGCAAGTCAATACACTTGGAACCACCCCTGTTTATTATACATAACTAAAGTATGATTTCTAAGGAGACAGTAGTTATTTAACACATGTCAATGCATAGCGAGAATGGGTATGGATGAGAAACCAAACATCTATGTATGGTTTCCTCCATTAGTTGCTTCGTCAGCCAATCGGTTCGTGTGCAATCAGTAAATAGATTCCAAGGTATATGCAACTGTCTGAGCAATGGAATAGGCTCATTTGTAGCACAGAATAGCATAATGAGGCATCAGCTGTAGACGGAAATAGTAGACATGCAGTTGATGTTCTCAAAAACGTCCACACATTAGACACGAGCTATAGGTAGCAAAAATTGTAAGACGGTGATGAGTTTTAATGCAGTATATATATATATATATGGTAAATACTTTCCTAACTTGTACGAGATAGAGTTGAAGTTACAATTTGTCAAGAACACGAAAGTCCAAGAATTGGTTATTAGAAGTGGAATAACCATTCAGTCTAGTACTGCGCACTACCACAAACAAGGCACAGATGAGTGTATTCTTACCTCTGGGTGTAGTTGTGCATATTATCTATGACCAAGCTATGGTTGGTGACATCTGTGTGCACGCTGGCTTGTCAATATAACCCCAAAAGGAGCCAGCTCCTACAGGTCACCGTACCTAACTTGAGCTGCTCTATTTGTGATTTCGTTCAAACATTTCGTTTCTAGTGTAAACCAGCAGGAAGAGCGTGGTAAAAATTCGTTAAATAATACATGATCTGATTCGCATCCACAGTCCATCGATAGAACAGCTGCGTTCCCAAACCAGAACGCGAACTCATAGTGTACTGTGATTTCTACTTAAACATCGCAGATAGTTCCGTTCAATTTGATGTGTTCACTGTGCGTGCGTACCAATCGTTTCACGGCCGCTGGACCGGGTGATGTTAATAGTGATTCCTACTAGTTCCCGTGATATCCGCAATCCATCTGCTACAATGGTTGACCATATCTCGCAATTACCTCAAGATATCCCACTGTACATCAGCTTGAGTGTGTCTTCAGCATGTTACTCGACCGCACGCATCGTTTCGTGGTACTTATTCGTCGGTCCTTGTGAGAATATCACGTCTTCGCTAATGATTCGTTGCTCACTGGCACCTTGACAAGGCCGGAACTTTTCACTGGTTACGATCAAAATCTACAGTAATGCAAAGCGGGACCATAGTTATAGGGATCACTCAAATTTATTGATCAACTCTTTCACCTATCTTTGTTGATTGATGGACGAATTGCCATTTGTTTTGTGTCCGTACTGTTGAACTTTGATCCAACTATGTTGCTCGGTGTGTTGAACTTTCTCGAATACTGTGCGGTTACACAGTGTTGGTCGTCGTGCTTCAACGTGCCAAAAAATGCACACATCACATGATCTCCCCCTCGCGTGACTTTTGGCAGGTAAACTGGCTCCGCTGATCGAACGGCTATTGTCTGTTCAAACCACTAATCAGCGCCAGCTACCATCGCAAGTCTGGTACCTCCAGTTGACCATGACCTCTTACTTTAAGTTGGTCAGCTATCTTGAATGATCACCAATTCTGTGTACCACTCCTCATCCCATGTCTTCTAAGTGTTTTAATAGAGCGCCGCTGAAGCGCGTTCGAATCTCCACTTTTATGTGTGCTATTCTTTGGTTGATCAAGAACTGCCTTTCACGTTCGCTTTAGATGGAGAGGTGCGACAAAATCCTGGGCTTACTACCGTACGTAAGGTGAATTACTTAAATCAGCACTGTTGCATGTGAGATCAATCGGTATTCAAGTAACATTCCATGCACCCCAGTTACTTCATCTACCACTCATTCGAACTATTGGGTCACTTTTTCATTCGACTCATCTATGGGCTGTACTTTGATGTTCACAGACGCGGATTTCCCTGAATACGAACTTTTCTAGACAACTATAAACTTCACTCAAAGGCAGTCTCTTATTTGAACCGTCGCATCCTTAACCTTGTATTGGACTGCATTCACCCCTTATTTTCGCCCTTGGCCACTAGTGATAATCCACCTCCTTGCACTTTTTGTTATACTGGTATGAGGCAATAACTCTGCGTATTGGTCTATTGGGTGTTAATGTTACACTGAGTTCTACCACTTACTTCTCTCAGGGACGAGGCCTTATCGTTCTGGTGTCACTGGTCTGGATACTCTTCGTGAAACGGCCTTGCTTATTTTTTATCCCCGTCTGTCCCTGTCTTCGAATGTTGTCGATGTGTCATTACTGTTCATATAGGCATCGGATAGAGTTGGATTTTTAGTTATTCTTGCATTCACTAGTTTTTCAGATCAAACAACACAACCACGATCACTTCAAGTTTTGACTTCTGTAGTCATTAAAATAAGATGTTACTCAACGCCCATCGAATAAGCGCTACACCGCAACGAGTAAACACTTCCCAATATAGCCGGGCCTCAAAGCACGCACTCTGATATACGATTACTTACTGCCTCATCCCCAAATGATACAGGACGCAGTGTATGAAGATATACGCAACGGTTTTTGTTTGTTCAATAATCCACCTCGATTAGGAGGCGTGTTTGTGAGTAAGCTCGTTGTTTTGAAATCCGGATTTTGTATCCCGATTCACACCTCCGGGACGATCGGCAACTTGTGCGGGTTAGGTACTGGTGCCCAACTAGTCTATAACTTTTGCCGTTTAAGATATCTCGAGACCACTTTCGCGTGTCTTGATTTCAAGTTAAGATGATCCAGGCAACTGGGTCTACGACAGCTAACAGTGTTTCGTATCTTCACTTGGCGGGACCGCATCCTCTCAATTTGTAAGAGCCAACCACTCTGTTTTTGTTCATGACTCTGCTGAAGAAATTTTCCAAATGTGACTGTCCTTTACACTTGGTCGCAGAGAGCATAGTTGATTAGGACTACGAATGTTTGCACTTTGAGCACATTCAAACCACTGATTATGAAAGATTTGATCGTAAAAGTATGTACAGGTTTTCATAAGGTTCCCATTTAAACTACTGAAAGCCAAGCTTCATTTCACGGAACCATCAAGTGCTCGTTCAATCACCAGCTCCTTTACTATTGCCAGTTTGGCAGAAAATACCAAGTCATTGCGTTGTTTGTGGCCAGACTTGTTGGTAAGTGACTTAGTGAGAGCGGATGATCAACCACATTGCTCAACGACTGAATCGTTTTATTAGAAGTTAGACGATCAGACTGAGAGCATGAATGGCCTGACTAGCTGACCTCACAGTTAACCGTAATACGCAAGGATTAACTCGCCAAAGCCTGAGTGCATCGAATGAGTGCTGAGCATTCAGCATCGTTTGGCCAATAGGATAACATTTCAGATGCTTCGGCTTTTGATTCGGATCACCTAGCAAACCTTGGAGAAAAAGCACTCATGGGGCTCATTTACTACTCGATACGTTGTTCCATGCGTCCCACCGCGGTATCTCTGTTAGCCAGCCGGCCCATACAAGCTGCGAATAAATCGTATTGATGGGGCAAAATAATAGTCTCCATGTCTGAAGTTGATCCATTCTCTCTAGTGGCCGTAGTAGGGAATTTGGTTTCCATCTGTTTACTTGGCCTGTATGACACAAGTGTGACGCTTCTTCTGTCGAAGAGATGGAGCTATCACATAAGTGTGTCCTAAAGCCAGTCGACGCTGCTTCAGGAGTTGGGCCGCATTAAAAGAACCGAATTAACTTTATACTTCCTACGACAACAGATACAGTTATTTGTTCACGTAGTAATAACTTCTGCAGTGTAAAGTCGACAGCAGCCATTTGGTGAAACTTACGACTGCGTGACGGACAGCACTAGGCAGAATTTAGTTCTGATAACTACTATGGAATAAATATAACTAACAAGTAAGTCATAGGCAAGACAAAATCATGAACCACTCCAGGAAGCTTTGGTACAGTCCCATTAATAAGTCAGAACAACCAGGGTTATGTCACAATCTAAAACGACTAAGGTGACTATTAAGTCTACTTGCACATTGCTAGAATTCATGAAGCAAAAGTCAGCGCCGACAGTTAGAACATAACTACAAAGCACTCGGGAAGTAAAGTGAGAAACTAGACACATTGTTGACCGTTAAATTGCACTAAAAATAAGCCGACGCGACGGTGAATGGCGCAAGAATCCGCTACTGGGGTGTCGATACAAGGGGGAAATGCTTCAACATCACCTTGAACACAACAGTAAATTCTGGAGATCGCATTCGCTAATGCCATGATCATGGTTAGTCACGAATTTGTAACGACATTGCAGAGGCGTCCACTGTTTGTCAATGGTCAGGGCACTTTCGAAGTGACACATTTCCTGCAATTCACAATAACCGCCTCAAACTTTCCTGTCAAGCGAGGAAAGGGATCTGTGGTTCTCTCATATTGTCCGTTCTTATCGCCAAGTCGCCAAATTCTCCTTATTTGGGTACACCTATTCGGGCCTATGGAATCCTCGTAGATAGGTGCTTTAGAGTTATCACTCTAATATCAATCCAATTCAGTGTTTAATTCCACGGAGTTCGCGAGCATTCTGGAAGCTAATTAATGCATCCACCTGTTCCTCTGACAAACTGTCATTCTCACTGACACCATACAATTTTGACTAACCTCTTATCACCAGTTAGACACTGTTGTCAGTGCACAGAATGAAGGTTTGTTGAATGTTTTCGTTTCATGCCCGTATTCACTTCGAGTAAGTTCGTTTCAAGTGTTCCCCTCGCTAGCGGGATCGTGACAACGGTAGTCAATTTGCGTCCTGCTGAGGGTGCGCGATCTGAACTTGATTGCGAACCATTCCCATTGTTCAGTTGATCTCGCTTTCATCCATTTGGGCGAGTTCAGTTCACTGGATGACGGCATCACGTGATGGGCCTAGTGTTTGAACTCGCAGGCCTGATAACCAACCTCGCTAACACGTTAGGCTGTTAACTGGTGCACTTATGTGGTAGTACTAGCCGACGCTTCCGCGTGCACGTCTGATTGCCGAGCCATCGAGCTGATCGGTCGCGGTTACAAGTTCAAATGGAAAGAATACCGGGAGGCACTGTTTTAGAAGCCAGTGAAATATGAAACAATAGGATAGACCGAAA
Organism: Paragonimus westermani; assembly: GCA_008508345.1. NCBI lineage: Eukaryota > Metazoa > Platyhelminthes > Trematoda > Plagiorchiida > Troglotrematidae > Paragonimus > Paragonimus westermani. The sequence goes on from QNGE01000469.1 coordinate 184,055, forward strand.
CATTTTGCACCGAGCTGGCGGCAGGAAAGTAGACAGAAACTACCCACTCAGATGTTCGTGTTAGCAGTCCTCGTAGATATTCCATGGCTTCAAAGTCTGCTGCGTACCAGAACCTGGTCATTGCCACTGTTCCTTGGCCGCTTCATCAGTGGTCTGGATGTGGAATCACTGTCACGTGACAGAAGGATGTGGTGAACATTTTGTTTTGCAAATTTTTGCAAGGTTAGAAAATAAACATTTTTCGAAATGAAACACACGACTTGAGTGCCGCTCTAGCTAGAGCTGGTTAGCAGTGCATGTTCTTGTGGTGGCCGGGGTTTTCACTGCAGCCACATTTATACGAGACAACCGAATTGACCACTGATCCAAAGAACTCACATTAAAACAGTCTAATTATCGCATCTAAACACTCGGCTACATTTGCTTGTAAGCAGTGTTCAGTTTTGTCTAGAGCCTCGACATGGGATAAAGTCATTGTCCAATTAACGCCCGTCGCTCACCCCAAGGCCAGGGCACTCCAGTCAAGTTTAAACTGCATGTTTCAATGAAATTTCGGAAGACGTTTGGATTGTTGACAAATAGTCGGGTTTTGTTGGATATGAATGGAACATTATCTATCTATATAGGGTGGAAATCATCTTTCGGGTTACTCATTTGGAAGTTGGCTCACTCAAAACGAACTACAGATCAACAGAACTACACCAAACCTATTCCGATGTATGCTACTCGAATTATCTCGTTTCGAAGCGGAATTATTCGACCAGCATTCCGCCTACTTATGTCGACTGTGCAGACAAAATTATACCCAAACGCCTACAAACAAAATACGGGTTTCTATCCAATAACAAATCTACGTTTGGGTCTGGAAACGCTTTTGGTGCATGATTGAAAAAGCAGGGACAACCGAAAACAGACTTCTCAAAATTTCAAAATATTGCATGAGATTTCAGTATTGATTTTTTTCACAAATTTTTCAGATACACTGTTCGTATTCCCCTATACACTTCAATTTCTTTGCAGGACAAGTATACCATTTGCTCTCAGGTTCTTCGTTTGCGACAACAGACCATACACTCTGTTCTCCCTACTATGGTTGATCGATTGATGAGCGCTTAGTTAAAAAGGGAATCATGTGCCGACCCAATTAATATCGGTTGATTTCTCCATCTAACTGCTCACTTCATATTTTCACGCATTGATCATTCACTGGTCATTTAATCATGTGTTAACTGCACTCCGAAAACTCAACAGCGAGCGTTCAAACCAGTTGAAGCTACGCTCAGCAATGAGTTCGTGCACTTGAGTAAAAAACCGAACAGTCCGTCAAGTCTAAGCCCTTTTTGAAATCTGTACAGGACAGAGCGTCTTTATAATTAAAACTGCCGGATAAACAAATAACACCATATAGCCGAATTGTGCAAAACCGAGCGGTTTATGATATTTACTGAGTGTCTAACTAGTCTACACAGTCTGACTAAAATAAAACCTTGCTTCGACGTACACATTAATATTTGTTTCTGTTCGGTTCATAGCAGTAAACCTGTAACAGCATGTTTTGTTACGGAACAGAGTTAATTTTGATCTCGTTATACACATGTAACGAGATGTTTGTCTGCCCGACTCTACCTCATCAGCGTTCAAATGGAGACCAGAAACGGTACATGATTATTATGTATTTTGAACAAAGCAGTTAGAACACGAAAACTGGTAAATGCAAGCATTTCGCATTGACTCACCAGTACCAAATTTAGAATAACATGGATGGACTTTTTAACAAACGAATTGAGGGGTTGATAATCAATAAACGGGTTAGGATAAGTCATTCAGTCCAGGGAAGGGTCAAGTTCACTAACAGTTGTCTATGAACCCAGAGAGCTGGTGTGAGTCGATTAATTACAACTGATTCAACAAACCGTGAGAATCTCGGGTTAGAATGACGCAACAGGATTCTGAATGTACAAGTTGGATCGATGGCGCGACCGGTGGTCAGGACGCGCTTAGCGACTGAGGAAACTGGCTGTTTACGCTTTTCAGCAACATTGCCATTCTCCGGTAACACGGACTTCTGTACCCATTTATGTAGATGTTTCTTCATTCTGGAGTTCAAGCATCGTCCATGCCGTCGTTACACATTCGTGAGGTCTATCTCCGGTGTATGAGTACAACCTAACGATGGTATTCTACGCGAAACGTTGTGCAAGGCCTTGCCGGCATCCATGAGCACAGCAGGTGATATGTAAATCCAGTCAGTCAAACAGTTGAAATTGGAACTGACGTTAACTACTTAACCTCAATTAACGCCATCTACTAATTACTAGGCCACACTTCCCTAATCCTTTGAGAACAGTGGGCATCGCCGTACGGTCAATTCAAACTAAACAGCGAACACTCCACAGGGCAGGGAATATAAACCCACTCTCCGCTCATTCATCGTTTTGGTCCAGATGACCGGACGCACTCAGTATCACACACCTTGCTCACCATGTACACTTTGTTAAGGCAAACGTAAAGATGCACAAGGCTGTCACTTTTCTCTTCTGTCGTAACTTTTGTTGAAACATCACTGGTCATAACAAGCATAAAAACCAACTGTACACTTGTAAGCCAATTCTGGGGTGAACATTTTCTTCGGCATAGTTACGCACCACCATAGTCGACTTTATATTCACTCATCCATATAGTCTATCCAAATGGTTCCAAAAGTTTGGTGTTGCCAGGTGATTACTCAACAGCGGGTTTTGATTGACTCAAAAACGCTACTGTTGATATTCTAAATAGGGAATTTTAACGTTCCTCCGAATTTGTTGAAGTTTCACTTCCACCCCCGATCAACCTAATGGATCACATTGCAAATCCGCTCATAAAACATACATCGCAAATCAAGTAGCGTTTACACGTAAACCACAGAGGCCTATGAATTTGCCTATGAATTTGAAAACTATTTCAACCAACCCCAGAAGAGGCCGGCTGTAATATCTGTCTGGAGGCAAACGTTACAGTTAACTGCGACTGACTTCCAGCCTACTTTCATTATTCTGGCTTGCACAGACAACCCCATAATTCATCGATCAACTCAGTTAAAACACTAACTATTCAGGGCTCGGCTTCATTCACACTCATCATAAAGGAGACCGACACTTCGAGTCGTGTCATTCTCACAGCGATTCCTACATCTGTCAAATTCGGGTACATGTAGGCTGGTTGAACTTTTGCCCCAAACAGTTCCACATGTTCTCAGTGGATACAGACCGAAGGGATCCGTCAGCCAGAAGAATAGCTCGCATTCAAACAGTCTTTCTGATGACACAACCCATTCTAACCCAATTGCCATCTGTACCTCAGACTGTTATCCATCTGTTGTTCGTATGAATGTGGAGAACTGACGCAATTCACATAGCTTTGGTAAGCGTGTGAAGGAATTGAGCTTATCGTTCCGAGCGACTATCTCCACTTTTGTTCTTCCTTCATGGGAGCTGCCTACAACAGAGTGATCATGAAGATCAAACTTGTTCAATCCCCTACTGTTTTCGCAGCCTAACTGTTCACTAATTGACTGTTTAGTATCCGTTGGCTTGGTAAATCAGTATCTCGCTCGAGTTCATAATGGCTTAGGTACCGACACAGGTGTAGGTTACCAGAGTTCGACTGGGCACAAATGACTCAACCCCGAATCGGACTGATATCCAAATTAGTTGACTATGTTATGAACCCATTAAATTGTTAACAGTAACCTCGGATGAACAGTGTCAGCAAGTCCCCTTTCTGGAACGACACCATACATGTTTGTTCAGGTAGCAACGCCGAACATCGTTTGATTTTTAGAGAAATACAGTGTTTGGTTTATCACCACCAGTTCGATTCCCTCTACACAAACAATAAATGAAGGTCAGCAAGGAAGTTCCCATCATCTAGGAAGATTAAAAAACCATGGATCAAGTACACACTAGCACACCCTCATTCATCTCCGCTGCTCGGACCTGGTGCTGATTTAGGTGGTCTTGTATCTGGTCGTTTCTCCACAACTTTGAAGTGCGAGAACCGTCTTTCAGTTATCACTTTACTATATATGTTACTGCTGTTTCAGCTAAAGAGTGTATGTCGTTTCTACCAGATTAACATAACCCCAATGTATATCAAATCGCTGTAGTAACAATGTCTGCCAAAATGTTTTCATTTCAAGCAGTTCGTAATTTAATACAATGTACTAACCGAAGCGTTTGGTCATGAAGTTCTATGTAATGATCAACACGGAAGTGTTATGGTTTTGTGTTCTCATCATTCAAAGTTCAATTAAACTGGGTTACTCCAACTGGGCCCGACAATGGAAAAAGCACTTTGACCACCGTGAAGTGGTTCATCGAATTTTAAAGTGAGTTTCGAGAAAAATTGAAGGTTTCCGGTTAACATGATGTGGAAGTCTGAATTGTCTACTTATCCGGACCGAGGTTACCTAACAATGAAAGTTTTCCTTTCTAAACACCTGCGAACAAGCGAGGACCAAGAGAGTCCTACACATCCATGGGGTTCTCATTTCTCCACGCTCGATTTGTTCCGTTTTGTTCATGTGATTGGAGCAGGCCCAACTAGGAATTTTAGTGTAGCGTCAATACGTCCACCAAAGGACAAAACACGGCAACTTAGAATGCATCATTTTTTGTTCAGAACACTGAGTTACCTTGACCCAGTCGACTAATAACGGTAGAAGATAGATATCGCGAGATACTAGCACCTCTTTTACTTTCTTCAATCATTAACGTAAAACGTTATGATAAGACATGCGAACCCTGTTTCACCGAGCCCGACACATCTGCACCGATGACTGCTTGTAAGGAGAGAAGGCGAGATTAAAGCAGGTGTCCATCGATATTCACAGCCAGAAAAGATTTACGAAAGCTGCCGTCAGTATGGTTTCCAAGAAACAGGTCTCTCTGAACCTACCTTTCAAAGGCCACTATATCACAAATGACGTAAGTCGAAAATTACGGTCTACCCTAACTCGTGTATACCGTGCGGCAGAATTGTGATTGCAACCCACAACTGTCCACAAACTTGACCCATGGAAACGTTCGGTCTCACATCTAATCTAACGGTTCACTTTCAGTTGTGGTGATGTCTCTATCGGGAGAACAGATCAGCGTCTACGACAAAGAATGGCTGAGCATATGCCCAGGTGGTTGGTGCTCACGATTAGGCAACAGACAGTAGTAATAGAGTGAGTGAGCCGTAATCCGACCTCCTCCAATACAAAGTACATCAAGAAACCAGACCACACTATTGGCCCCGCCCATTCATTTCATGCATTACTAAGTAATCAGAGTCCTAAATTGTTTGCTTCCTCCGAAGCAGAGTTAATCAATATTCACCGTGTGGTCTAGTGTGCATAAAATGTTGATTCATGCAGTTTGTCTATCCTGGAACTGAAGACAGGCCTTATTTAATGTGAACCCAATCGTTGACCATCTCCATTGTTTTTGCTATCCCCATTTCCTGTATATTCTAATTTTTTGTTTAGTTCGTTGAAAAATCTATTTTCATGCTTGTTGTTTATCACCTGTTATCGTTGGTAGCAGACTGTGCGACGAAACGTTCATCAACATCATCAACCTTCACTTCGATTCTCATGGTGAGTGTGTTATCCTTGAAGTAGCATGCTTTGCTTCACGAGGGATTTCTGTGAGTTGACGGATCGATTTACACTCGAGTCACTGTCGAGTGAAGTAACTCAAAGCCACGTAGGCAAGACTACAGAGAAAGGGGCTTAGCATAGTGCAGATTAGACGTGCCCGATGAGATCGATGCAGAGAATGAATGTGTCAGCGTCATTATTACTTAAATTTGCATCGACGCTTGCATGTGATTGTTGCACTAGTTTAGTCTCCTCGTTACAGCAGTTGAGCCACTTTACGAATTGGCCTTTGATACTTACGGAACCCATCACAAAGAATAATTGATAAATACATTCGGAAGAATAGAACGTTACAAGTAAACTGTTAAGTCGCCCCGCACGGTGATGTAATGCGCCTTTCCCTTGCCAAACGTTCTAATACTGCTTGACTGCTAGACCTGGGTTCCTGCTACGTGGCTTCCCCTAGTCTAACTTGTGCGGAGACAAGAAAGACACGGTTGCGTTAAACACGCTGTATTGCCAAAAACCAGTTCGACCAAATGAATGGAATGCCTGCAACTATATATCATGAAATAGTGATGAGTCACTGTCTACTTGTCTAGACCACTTCGCTTCCAAGTGGCCAAGTAAGGCCAAATCCATAGGCGTTAGTTTCTCGGGCTGGCGTGACACCCCCACTCACTTGCACGTATCCTGCTTGTCAGTCCGACGTTCCCCCCAGTGCTTTGTAGCTGTCTGATTTCGTCAGCTATCACCGCGGCCCTGGATGGTTTGAAATGATGACTGATTTCATCAGCCGTTACCGATGTCCTGACTGGACTGTTCTGGTGATTTTGCCTCCTAACACACGGGTAAGGAGAACACGAGTTGGCGATCCGCCAAGTGCAGCGTTTCGCTTTTTCAATTCAAAAGGGTACAGGTATATAAGAGAAAAAACTATAGGCGAACGATCAATAGCCAACTGGTAAATGGATGAACGGCTGCGCATGTGATTGGTTAATTTGTGGCATGACTTACTAACGTAGGCCACGGCGCGTGCTGCGTGGGCGTGTAAGCATAAGGCTGTCCGATTCCGATCCAACAGTTATGATATCCTACGCTTCAACCACCTCGGGTGGCCTTCCTCAGGAGTGTTGATGAGTGGTCAGGAGTTTGGTTAATTCCGAGTTGAACACAACTCGCATTTGATCGCAGCCTTCGCAAGAATATGCACTGCTGAGGTGCTCTAGCAAGAGCGAAACTCGAGTCTAGTGCTTCTTTTCCAAAGACGCTGGCTGGAAAGTCTATCTGAATGCGAAGGCTGCGGTCAAATGTGAGTGATGTTCACCTTGAAATTAACTCACGTTTATTCATGAACTACCGGCATCAACAATAGAATAGAGCAATGGATTTTTGTGTTGAAACCACTCGGAATAGCGAACAAAATGATTTAAACAGACTAACTGTTAAGTTTTATCCATATGGACTTGGTGATCTTCAGCACGCCTCGTACCAGAAGTTAGGTGTCAGTTTTTATTTATGTACCCTTCTCTTTTTGCCAATGAGTGTGTCTCATTGACTGCGTTTCACTCACACTGAGTGGATTTCATAAGACGGAAATGACCATCTCTAATAGCAGACATCTCTACAGAAATAATGTGTGCGTTCTCCGGAAAGTGCTGCTTGTCAGACAGACTATTTTGTCTAGACGTAAGTAATTTTGTGCTGATAAATCAGCAAGTACGAAGCAATGTTCAATCCAGTTAGTTGTGTCTAGAAGGTGTCTACCATCAATACTCGTTTATTTAGTGAATGGGAGCAGAAGGCATAGGATTTTGGAACTCAAATATAAACACCCATCTTTATATTGTGGTAACCTCCCAGTGAAACAAGTGACGATGAAAGTTTGGTACCTGGAAAATATCACTCCCTGCTTGAAAGCCATTCAAAGCCTCTGATACTCGTTCCGTTATGTCTCTATAATTTGAAAAGCATATCTGTTTGTCTACTCGCGAGCAGAGTATGTTGATTAATCTTCGTCAGCGCTAGCCCATGCCCTAACCAGCGAGTGGATGAAAATACTGTGCTATCAATTTGCGTTTAATCTTTCAGCTAGTGGTTAATGAAATAAGATGTTGCCAATGTCAGCGCCAAAGTAGTTTTTGATTATTCTCACTGGTGGGCGGTTTGTTTGCGATTGCGCACGTGTGTCAGATGTTCGATTTCCTGCTGATTCCTCTCACTACACAAAAATCGGGTGATGTTTTTTGAAAGCGACTGAGTTCGCAAGGTGTCAAAGTTCGTACGGTGTTTGCAATTCCGAGTGTCAAGCTACTTCACGCCACTGGGAGGCAACAGAAAATCCACGCTTCATTAGGGATAGGGGGCTACGCGCTCCTGATTTAGCCTGGCTGCAGTGGGCACGTAACAGAGTGCAGTTAAATCATTATACGATTGGAAAACATGGCGATGTATTTATGGTTAGATAGACAGCCATTCACTTTACAGGATCAGATGAGTATTAGAACATTTTGCCAGGAAAGGTTGGACAGTACACATTTTATCATCACTTCTAAATTTTGATAACATTTGCTTGGTGATTCAGTTACATGGGTAACTCTGGACTGACCCAGAAATTTTAGTGTCATGATTACCCACCCCAGCTACTGAAATGAACAACTTGCGAACACGTTTAGTAATGTGTGTTATATCGACACTGACAGTTTCTCACCTGACGAGAATCGAATAGATTCTACCCTAAACAGCAGTAGCAAGATGATTACTTTTGATGAGGCATTCAAAGCTAATCGAAGGTTAATGGATTCACCACTAGTAGTCTCACCGAAGATATACCATTTATACGAATGAAAAACTCTCCAAAATGGAAACATTATAGGAAAGGTACAAAGGATATATAATCGTCGGTAAAAATTTGTGCAGGGACACTTACTTTTTTAGGTCTATCACACACCTAGCAATACCACGGCGCCTACGGTATGCATTATTGAAGTGGGTCAACTCCGAGTCAACTCCGTGTAGTAGTTCCGCCAGGAAGTGATTACCGTCTGTGACACACGAGTGATGAAGGGTCATCCACACAATCGGGCAATCTGGTTATCAACGTCCAGGTTACGACTGACAGTCGATCCAGACAGAACGGAAAATGTTGTCGTCAAGCTGTTTTTATGTGGAAATTTGATGGACTCTCAAAGGCTTTAAAGACAGCATAAAAGGTCGTACAAGCTTGTGCTGAACGGTTTAAAGGACGTTGGACTTATATACGGACTGTTGGAAGAAGTCGTGTGGAAGAAGACAGAAAAAGGCTTGATATTCTTGAATTCTACGATAGCGAATTCATTTGTCTACGAATCAAGACTGCACAGACTATGTTAGATTGTGGCGTCTGTCTGTACACTATGGCAAAGTAGGAATGAAGTGGTCGAATGTACTTAAGAGTGATTTTGTGGATCCCCCCAGTCACCACGTCCTACGAGGCTTTCCAGAACATTGTTAGGTTATTTGTAGAAGCATATATTCTGATAACCGAGCTGCCTATTCTCGTAGTTCAGTTCGACTGCGCGAGTGGCGAATAATGTGGATAGCGTATAGTACTATTTCAACATAACGTAGGCTACGGAGAGCGAATGCTTAATCGTGTCATATGCAAACACCAAAGTTTTAAACGGCCTTGGGAATGTCTTAAGTTTTTGGCTTGGAGTACAAATTGCGTTCGTGATTAGGTATTCATTGCCGACAGGGGGTGTACCCCAGCTAAAGTTGGGCGTGGACCTTGTATTGCTAACATACCGTTGACTAATGATGAGTAGTCGGGAATTTGGTCGTCAACCAACGCTCACAGCTGATCGCGGCCCTCGCAGTCGTGTAGACTTTGCGGTAGGCTGGCTGCAGTGTAGGATATTCTGCTTTGATGTATTTTATGATACGGTTCCCAGCCAGCGGAATTCGAGCAAAAAAGCACTGTGTTTAGCTTAGCTTATGAAACCAAATTGAAATGAGTCGTAACATATGAATATGACTTGGTGTGTCGTATGTCCACCACGGTAAGCAGAACACATGTGACTTGTGTCGTCCAAGTGTACGACAAGACGATTTCAGTGTAAGCGTGCATCATAACCATACCGTTGTGAGTAGTATAGCACCACCCTTTCTATGTTCCCCTATACCTTGTAATGGATTTCGTGTAATGAGCAACTCCAGACCAACGTCTTTTATGGTCGCAACAATACTAATGCCTCCCTCAAACCGACAAATGAGATGCAGCGTCAGTATGGATGTGCACCGATCCACGCTCTCGTTTATGTCTGAATTTGTCAGCTTGGAAGAGCAGTCGTGATAGCAACATTACATCACTGCAACTGATATTCAACTGAAGGTTGCCAGTCATAATAAAACTCAATAAAAAGGCACTGGTAGTTTTTGCAGATGGGTAATTGTAGTACGAGTCCTATTTTAGAAGTAGAATAGTGCTAGATGATAAGACAATACAAATGAAATCAGCACCCCCTGCAGACATCAGTAGGCTGAAAGACCGGAGATTTGAATTCGCGAACACGCATAACATACACAGCTATACATGTTCTATGAGAGATCAGTGTCACATGGCTTATACATAATTTTCTTCCATTCATTTCATCTTTCTTCCTGTTTGAACTAGGGCCCAGTTTCCCTTAGGCTTCATGGTTTCATTCAAGGTAAGCCCCATTAATTATCGTTGATTTACCGTCGCCAATACTAACACCAATGTACAGCAGTTTAACGTTCATTTTGTAACATGCGTAATCAGCAAAGGGCATCAGCATCTTTCCTGATTTCTGGTGGCGGGTTCTGGCAAGGGGACTAAGAAAGGTGCACAGTGTTACTCGCTGGAGGCATTGGAAGCTTTTACCACAAAACAGTGTTTACCACTGTGATCTTCATTGGCTGTCATCATCCCGTAGGTCTGATAGATCATGTGCTAACCAAGCGTTCCACCTAAACAGATAATTTGCACTCTTCCAATGGACTACCGCTTTTACACTCATTCGGTATGTGCATATGGGTGCAGGTAAACAGTTAGTTTCTTGGGGTATTCAGAAGCTGCTTAGTAAGTTAACAACTGTGTCACTAAATTTTGTGGAGCATTGAGTTTCCGAACTCATTCGGGGACTAGATTGCCACGCCAACGACCAGGCGGATAATCATTCAGATTGCGCGGGAACTGAGTGAGGTCATAGAGGGAAAAACATGTATCACCGAAACCGGTGTAGGAGTTGTCACTGCACAGTCGAAGCTAACAGTGAGGTTGTGTTCAAGTTGACCGAAAGTAGCAATCTGTTGGGAACGATGAAAATGAAGAAAAAACAGCAGAAAACTATGCCACGTCCTGCTTTGGTTGCGTTTGTCACCTAGATTTTTTTTAATACGGCTAAAGCTACACCAATCTGTTTAGTAGAAAACATGGAACAAAGTTTTGTCACTTCATCGGGACCAAATGTAGGGATTTAGGCCAAGAAGGGAAGGAAGTGAACGGGGCCAGTTTGTCGCAGATGTGAGCCCCCTGACAATCAACTCGTCATAAAACAGAAACCCATCGGTCCTGTGTGACCAATCTACCAGCGATTATTATATAGCAATCACACGTAAACGGATGATTAGAGAAGAGCATCTTAGCCGCTCCCAGCAGCGGGAACGCATCCGAAACTGTTACACTGTACAGGAAATGTTAACCGAACTGAGCTGTCGAGCGTTTTACGATCTCCGGTTTCCGGAATTGTTGGCAACCTCTTTGAGCTGCAGGCCAAATAGTTGCAGCTGATTTACTGGACATTTGAGTGTTCCACATGTCACTGCACTCCTGACGGACTGACATTTCGATTCAGCTCGTGATAATCACCTACCAGGGTTTCTCGACATTTTCGATTTGAACTTAAAGAACGAAACGCCTTTTGCAAACTGTCAAATCCTAGGACCGTCGTGTTCAATCCCGTGGTGACGGTACCAATCCCTTTGTTCTCATAGGCACGCATGCACCTTTAACATACAACATATCAACAAACCTGAAGAAAAGAACTGGTGGAGGGCCACAATGACCCAAGTTGCTGGAAAGGGGAACAGTTGACTTACCAAGCAACTGGGGTCACCGGTTGATACGGACGAAAAAGAATAAATGACCTGACCTATTTGCGTTAGATATAGTCGTCTGTCGGTTGACGGTCCGGTGTGGGCCTTGACAGCCTTAATAATCACAGCGCCACGTAGTCATTTCACCACGACATACTACACTGATTGTTCGATTGGGCACCGTACACCATACTTCCCGACTGCGCAATAATCGCTCTCTCAAATCTCATACGTCCACAAGCATCATATTTCTTCAGACCGTCCAGCTAAAAGTTAACGCGTCCGAACATCGGGCAAAAATCTCACAACATGTAAGGCTTACCTGGATAACATTCTCGGATCTCTGATATTGACCATCAGCCTTTCGTTGATTTTATTTCCCCTGCCCGTACAGCAGCTGTTTTGGAATACGGGCATCGCCGGACCAACGGATGTGACCTAGCCAACGGAGCTGATTCAGCACCAGCATGAATTCAATCCCGTCAGTATCCGCTCGCTACAGCGCATCATTGTTCAAAATCAGGTCCGAACATCGAGTACCAAAGATGCGTCTCAGACATTGCAGATTCAAACGGCTCAGATAGCGCACGTTCCGCCGATGCACTGTCCATGTCTCATCGCCGTATGGCAGGGTGGACAACACCATTCAGCACTAGACACAGATCTCGGTGGTCATCTTCACATTGCGGTTCTCCCAAATACCTCTTTCAAGACGTCAAAAGCAACATTAGCCCTCGCCACATGAGTTCGTGATTCGCGGGCCGCAGCCAGTCCTGACGATAAATTGCTACTCACGTTGCAGAAATCTGAACAGCTGTCGACAACCTCTCCATCGAAGCGAATCACAGGTGCAGGTGCGGAAACAGCACGCCCATGCAGAGCGGGTTGGAAGAAAGCAAGTGTCTCACCTCTGGTGATATCCAATCCGAACTTGGATGCCACGGTCGCGAATGCCGTGATCAGTCGCTGAAATTCGTCTTCACTGTATGCGAGCAGCGCGCTGTCATCTGCGAACAGAATCATGCTCATAGTTTAGGTGTGCAGTCGGGGTGGAGGTTGCCCAAACGTCAAACATTGAGTGGGCGTTCATCTGTGCGATGTTCAACCACATTGCCATCCTCCCACGAGTCATGAAAGGCAACTGATAGCTTGACAGTCAAATGTAAGTAAGCCAAGTCGGGTCGAGGCTGGTACACTGCCCTGTTTCATGCCAGTGACTATGCAGAATTCACCACAGGTCGATCCACACAACTGTACATTCGTCCTCAGACCCACATGCAACATTCTAACCAAATTGACAAACTAACCTGGGCACCCGAGCTTACCAAACACCGTCCACAACGCCTCACGGCTCACGGAATTAAAAACCTGGGTGAAATTCACGACGAGGTCATACGGCGGCTGGCTGCGGTCCCGGCACCTCTCCCGAATCTGTCGAGCAGCAAACACCACGTGGATCCTACTACGACTCGCCTGGAATCCACGTTGCTCGTCAGGAACATTGGCCGCAAAATCGTCTGCATTCAGTCGGTTCAGTGAGATAATTGCAAGCACCTTGCCTGCGCGTAGTGCTTGCAACCCTTACCTTCAAACAGAGGTACTCTGAGGACATCCTTGAATTGTTTTGGCATCATATTCTGCTCCCAGATGCAGTGAGCCAGCTAGAGTAGAGGGCGTCCCAACGTCGGTTCACTATTTGTCAGAATTTCATTTGGCAATCTATCTTTGCTTGCGACCTTTTTGTTTCGCATTTTTCCGGTAGCTCTAAAAATCTCTCCCAACTCCAGAGTGAGAGCAGCTTTGTGTTTGACTTTTTGTTTTGGTAGGCTGTTCACGGTCACGGAATCAATGTTAGCAGGACTGTTTAGTAGGCTTCTAATGTGTTTGCGTTAGGCTGTTACTCTGTCCTCAGTTTGGGTGCATGAAGAGCCATTGTCTACTTCACTTAGCACTTTGGTAGACTGGGCGGATGGACTGAAAATCGCCTCAGGCGATTCAGACAACTCCTTATGTTGTAGGCGATTGGCGTAGTTCTGCATTGGATCGCCTTGTTTTCCCAACCAGTCGTCCCTGAATCCGCGAAAACATTCGGCGAGCTGACGTCGAATACTCTGAGGTGTCATCTTCTTCACTTCGCTATCCTGATCCAGTATGGAGGTGGCAAACGCTGCGTTCTTCTCTCGTATCATGTTGGAGATAGCCGCATTGTTGTCGTCGAGTCAGTCCGGACGTTTCTGGCGTGTGATTCCGATTGTCTCGGTGGCTGCTGCCGTGTTCTCTCCCTACAGCTGTTTCCATATACCCTCAGGAGTAGCGGGTACAGCGGCGTCTCTCAAACGAGTGGCAACTGCACTTTGAAAAGCTGCTCTTGTCTCACAGTTCTCCGGTCGTTTTACACCCAGTTTTCGCCGATGTCGGGATGATCCACAACAAACAGGCTTGCACACATGGATAAACAATTTTTTCCTGACCAGCTTATGATCGGTGCTACATTCAGCCCCGTGCATCACTCGCGTGACACGCACCTCAGGTTCTGAACGGAACACATTTTGTATTTAGAGTTACGCTAAATGCTTAGGGAACCATACCATATATATTCATACACATACTTCCATGCATAGGTCAGTGTAGCGCAACACCTGCCATTTTTCATTATCGAGCTCAACAATCGCCTCAAGGTTTAACATTTTTCTATTCAGTCCCTAGTACCCGGCTATCGCAAGCCTATCTGGCTGAGCAAGATGTATATATCTGGAATACCCGCATTATTCAGGAGATTCTCGTTCAGAATTCGGTCCTGCCATTTGACGCCCGTCTCAGGTGGCCGATTTGGAGTAGGCGTTCATGGCAATTACGGTTTCTATCTATTGCTGCTGTGTGAAATTTGTACTAAACATGCCAGCTTGATCTGCCATCCTCCTGGTTTTGATGGTCGGCATAAAGTGTGCTTATGATATGCCAACGAATCATGTACATTTAACGTAGAAGACGTTGCACGTACCTTGCTTTGACGATGTACACTCTTGGACAAAACAACGGGGTAACTCAACCAATATCACACAGCCGTTGCGGACCAGTTAAGCGAAATACATCGCTCCCAGTCTCAACTCCTTACTCTCTTAAGTACGCGTACGTGCCTCTGGGGTTCAAGGGCCCACTTGGTCTTCGGTGATTATCTGTGATTCCCTGGATTGTAGATTTTCGTTATACGTTTCACATCACTGAACACAATACTCCCAACATCTTACATTATTGAACTATGGTGAACAATACAATCAACAATAGTTTGTTCCGAAAGTACTAATTTCTGTTTGAGCATTTCAAACTGAATTGGGCTGACCTTAGTGAAAATGACGGTATCGATTTTCCTGTCTGTTAGTGAGGGTTCCTGCAGTGTTCGTACATTTTTGGGCTGTCACTTCCATCAAGGCGCCACTTTCCAATCCGTGTTGAGTAGGCCCCTCAGACTAGACCATCCACTTTGTATCCAACTGTCGTGCTGGGGACCATAGTGAAAGCAGATGATCATAAAGACAGTGTGCTAGTCAATATCTCCTTGTTAAAGAAACAATTCCGCAATCTAACCTTTTTGTCTACAAGGTCCGACGCAGCAAAATTAGTGTGCGGTTGCCGAAAAAAAGTAGATATTTCGTTCTCGTACGTTATTGTTGAGTATAGCTATCTATGGTGAGTAGTACTGCACTGACTCGTTAAATTGCCCCTCGTTTACTTCGTCTGTCGTCAAGTGTTCAAAAGTGTCAGCTTCAGATACGAAAGTGGTTATTGTTCCGTAACCCAGAGAATCAATTTGTCAGGGTCATTCTACGGATATTTATGGAATGGTGGTTATGGGAGCGAGTTAACCGGTATGAAAGGTAAATATCGCGGTCTTTGTCGGTCGGCACGTAGTGCATGGTGAAATTGGGCCGAAATCGACGAACACACGTTAGGTTGAATGAGAGGTGATTAAATCAGTGCCCGATATTCAACAAAATATCAGTGTACTGTAGTATAAATCAAAATGCCGGGTGCGTGATCAAGTTTGAATTTCACAATAATGACAGACTACACGAAATCAAAAGTACAGACTGAACGACTAATTTTCGGTAGCGCATTCTAATGAAGTGTAAAGTTACGTGAATTAATAACAATTATGACACCATGACACACACGGTCAGGCTATAACCAAACGGACGTTGGGTGAAGTGCACTTATGTAATATTACTCATTTCCGAACTGGTGCAGTTTAAATGCGAAACTAACGAATAACAAGCTTATTTACCCAGGCTGATCAAAAGCGAGTCTCAGGAAATGTAGTGGCTCGACTGGTATGATAAACTCGGCTGCTGTTTGTAACTAACTGACTTACCTACAACTCGTTGGTCGTTTCATAAGTATCGGGTCTCGAAGTCCGTTTGATGGCAGTGGGCACTGAAAATGCCGCCTCTCTC
The DNA here is from genome assembly GCA_008508345.1 of Paragonimus westermani. Lineage (NCBI taxonomy): Eukaryota > Metazoa > Platyhelminthes > Trematoda > Plagiorchiida > Troglotrematidae > Paragonimus > Paragonimus westermani. Next base: position 200,231 of record QNGE01000469.1, read on the forward strand.
TTGGCGAACATTCTGATTCTTCAAATGAGCTTTTACTTCCGAAGTCAGCAGTATCACTTACTTTGCCAGCAGTAAATTTGTTCGACTAACACTTATAACAAGTAGAATAACTTCTCCAAATAAACGCACCTGAGACCATTTACCTTAGTAAAAACCAACATTTTCCTTGAAAATGAGATGATAGGCCTCATAAGATAGACGAAAATTTTCGCCCCCGGTCTCACTGGGTGTATCCCAGACTGTGCTGATGATTATATGAATGTAATCGTTTTATCGAAGCGTTGGCAAGATCCACAGTGGTTTCAGAACTCTCTAACATTCAAGACCACCAGTACCATTCGCTGGCATGGCCTTGTGTTCCTGGGTGTTCTTCTTGAGCACATAGCATAACTTTTCGACTTAAAAAGAATGTGCAACGAACCAAAAACACGCGTAACACAAACATCGACTACGGTTGACTCATTCCGTGGGAGATAAAAAAATCGGGAGTGCCTGTCAAATAGTCAATTGGGAGAAATAAAACCATTCATTTGCTGAAATTCCCCATCCGCCTGTGTTGTCCACCGCATTCTTCTTTGTGTTACTATGTGAAGTTTAATGTATCTACAACATCCACGACTTTGGATTCATTTATATCATCCTTATCCTCTCTGTAATTTACTGGTGGGTGAGATGGTGCATCCGCCACTTGTTTTTGTGGATTGGACTAGTGTTTTACTATATGGTCGCAGCTGAGTAATCTGGCATATCAACGACTAATTTGACGTGGTTTACGGCTTTCACTTCAATGGTTTAAAAGATTAATGGGGATTAATGATAGTTACTTAATGTAAATCGTTTTCCTAAAGAAGTTCATCTACCGATTTCCACATGCATAAACATATGCACGAATTTCTTCTACACCGGTTGAAATTCTACGCTCACCATCAGAAGATTTTGTTAGGGTATAGAAGATAGGCGGTTTTATTCCTTGCAGAATTCGTAACAAAATTGCTCCAAGGTCAAAACAGAACGAGTCCGTTGAAGCAAACGTCATGCAGGTTTTAACAAAAATATAGACAAGTTGTTGTAACGCCGGGCAGCTGAACGGTTTCCTGATAACTGACCGTTCATTTGTCGCGAGCAGGGCTGTGGTCACTCGCATCCAGCCGTTCAAAATGGCTGTCAGCTGTCATTTCGAACTTGTTTGCAACAGGTGATGATTATAACAATCTGCTTGAATGAGGTCGGATTTTGAACAGCCTACTATTTGAGTCAAAGCCGTATACTACATTCAAAACGTAACACAGAAATTTCCCAATGGCAACCGCCTTCTGTTTCCTTGAGAAAAGGTAGTTTTTCCAGCAAAATGGGTTTGCTTTATCCTTCCCAATCCTAGTTGTTCTGACTTTTTCAACTCAATAGCAAAACACGCGATGCAACGGGAAGGAAGACGAGCGTTTGTTTAACATCATAAAATGTGTTATCTTACGTTGTAATATGGATGAAACCGACTAAGGATCCATAATTTCAGAGCGGCTTGTGAACAATCGGTTATTTGGTTTATTGGGGATGTTTCACATACGACACAGAAGCTTCTTCAGAAGCGCTGAGTTATACACCAATCCAACGGAATGTTCATCAGTACCAAATGTCTTGATCTTTCAGCCACAGCTGTGAAACTTGTGAGCTAATTTGGATAGGAAGAATAAAACCACAGAAGCCGCTCTGAAGCTGAGGAACATTGTTAACAGTCACAGCATTATGGATATTGGGACCACCCACCTCTTCAGATATGCTCTATCATTTCCGTCGTACCGACCATGTTGTAAATCCAGATAATGGATACAGTTCAGCACAGTATGAAGATTGCCATTATATATCTGTTCACATACTTTAAAAACACAGATATCATTCGTGTAATACGATACACTAGCCATGTATAGGCTGTGTGTGCGTTACAAATCTCCCACATTGTTTAGGTACCGAATTCATGTCAGCTGACAGGATTTCGTAATGGAACGATCCGCCGGAAATGAAAAGGATGGTTAGAGGTTGAAAATCCACATCAAATAAAACGCCTCGAATTTACATAATCGAACATGAAGACACACCAGAAAGTTTAAAAAAGCACTTTCTCTCTGCATAACACACTTTTCTGTAACTCTCTATCGAGTGCACTGGATGTGGAGTAGGACAATTCCGTTATGTGAAGATTGTGTTCAAATGATATATCGCGATGGAGCGGGAGGTTGATTCTATAATATCACCGGGACGAGTTTACGGATTTTATCAGATGCCATTTGACCCTGTCTCGGTTAGCATTTGTTGCTTCACTAGTTTGTTTACATTCATATATGAATGGTCTGTTGTGTGCACTCGTGATGGTGTACCGAAAGGTGTCCGGGCAAAAATCGTGTGACAGCAGCCCTCTGTTTTATTTATTCAAGATGGAGACGGCAAAAAGGATATTTTAAATAGAGAACGGATGTATGTCCATCTTCAGACGAATATGCAGCTTGATGTTATCACATGTTTTAATAGAGCCCGTAGATGAGTTGTGGCACACAAACTACATTTCCGACGCATCGACTGAAATAAAATCCGTGCAGCAGCAGACTGTGTGGGGTTTAGCGTTACCATAACAATCAGTTCAGATGAAAGTTTCCTGCAACGCGCATAATTGTATAGAGAAGCTCAGAGGATGTGGAGTTAACTATACAAACAGATGTTTCCGGTCCCCCATCTGGATGCAACAGTTACGTAAATTGTGTGCAGTTTATGTGTGAAAGTTGTAACAGGTCCAAGAGGTGCCATCCTACGAAGATATCTTGCACAAATTTCCTTCGACCTTTTGGGCTTATTCTCTCACCTCGTGCTGTTAAGCTGGCTACGTTGGGAGAACCATAAGGTGGCTTACGTAAGGGATTCATGAACACCTCCCAATATGGCTTTGTAACAGTTCACGAAAGCCCACTTCCGGTGCATTCAGCTCCAACTTAAATGACGCTGGCTATCGAATATTTTCGGATGAAGCTTTCTGAGTCATCTTCAAGGTTCAAGAAGTCCACCCTAGGGCCGTCAGAGTGTGAGGGTTATAAACGGCTGAGGCCATTGTTATCATACTCCATAGCCCTTCTGCGAGCAAAAAAACAGCTCGTACAAACCCATAATCTTTCTTGGCCAACTATTACCAGACCACTTGAGAAGCGAGCAGTCGTGGACCATGGACACTGATGAACACGTCTCATAGCAGGTACGTGTAACATCCTCATCCATTCGTCAAAGATATCACCCTCTTCCAGTAGACTGTGATCCGTCTCACTTCTTTGATTTTCAAGGATCTATTTTCATGTATAATTCGCACATGCCCAATGCAACTGTGAAAGCTTCTGGCACAATTTTCTTAAAAGTCCTATGGGGCTTTGCAAGTGACATGGAGTTACCTTAAAGAAATAAAACACAACATATGTGCGTGAATTCAACAGTTGTCAAGTATGTAAGTGCCAGGCCCGACTTTTGCAAGCCGGATATGGCATTCGCAGTAAAAGGAAAAAGGGTAATCAAGTCCGTGAAAAACTGTGCTTTAACAACGGAAAACGTGAAATAGAAGAGGAAGGCAACAGACGAATAGAGCAGTGGTTTCTCCGCAGACCATGAAATTGCAGAAAAAATGCGGCACCTAGAGCTAAAGCGCGACCAGCCCTTCTAGAAAATCAGGTAGGCACGCTCTTTCGTAAAGTAAGGACATCATTATCAAACGTTCGCCAAATCCTCCTCCGATTCTTCTTCATTGGCTTCCAATCAGGGAAATGAAACCCATTTCTGCACCTTTTTATACATCTGATGTATAACGGTATAGTTCATGAACTACACCGTTCAGCATGACGAACGAAGCTAGCGCAACGGTCACCGGTGACATCGCACATATCAGAAATGAATATTCTTTCCAGTGCCCACATTCTCCACTCTTGTTGGCTCTGCACACCCTGAGGATCTCCGTTTACCATTGTCATGTGGTGCCACTTAACTTTTGTTTCACCATGTTTCAGGCATTCTGAATGGAATTTAATATTAGTAACAGTTATTGTCCATTATATAACTCCTGTGAAAACAGACATTTCATTCCAATATGACGAGGTGCGTTGTCGCGCAGCAGCACAATGTCTGACATAGGTGTACTGATCTTCATCTGGTCCAGCAGAGTTCGTAGCCATAGCTGCTGTTGTATGCCCCCCTCATCATATAGCTTACTATCGAGCTGGATGTCACAGGTCCAATCACATGAAGATCACGGCCCCGGCTGTCTGTTATTGAGACTTGTGCCATTGTTCCTTTCAAGAAGCATCTTATTGATCTTGTACAGAACAAGCTGAATCTTGTCTCACCAATCCAACAAATAGTCCTTGGATGTGCACAACACCGCATCAGTCGATAAGCAAACAGTCACCGCAATTCCAGATTGTCATTTGAGTTCATGTTAACGGGTGTTTGACACAGTCTCTTGACAGTCATTCACTGGTCATCCAAGTATCGACCAGTCGTTGTGGTCGATAAATCTTTCTCAAACCCAGCTTGACGGGTAATTTTAAAAGTTGCGGTGTAATCGTTGAATCTGTGGAAATCCATCCCAGCAACAGATCGATCTCTGGTTCTATTAGAATCTTGCTTCTATACCCTTTGCGAGGCTGAGCTTCATAAGTGATGCAACCCACACGATGCGGTATTACACTTGACTCTAATCAGAAGAGCAACCATGCGCCAGTCATCGCCCCTTTCGAATGCTTCGATAACACGCCTATGTGTTTCGGAACTGATGAGACTGTGCTGAATAGGCAAAGCCATTGACACCTCCAGAATAACCTGTACCACTTCCTCGATCGAGGTAACCAATACGAAGTGCTCCAATTGAGATTGGTTGTCTTCACATTAGTTGAGCCAATCACGTGCAAGATTCTAACATGGAACATCTAATTTACCGTGTTGAATTGCTCTAGCATGTAGTGGAAAATCCTGCACTTAAAATGGAAATAAATATGTAAAGCGATCTAGATCCATGAGATACTTTTTCAACTGCAGAGGTAATCTTGGATACAACCTCACTTAGTTTTTCGTGTTTTCACAAGTTAATGCGTTTAAGTCGCTCAACTGCAAAATTTCCCGTTCTCATCATCTTCTTCGTTCGGGTCTTCATAGTTGTATACACACAATGCAACAAACGAAATGACTAAAATAGAGCTAACCGCTTTGGTAACTATTTCGTATGCTGACGACGTGATTGCATAACTGCTGAACATTCACTGACTTGGATGCATAAGACAGTTTTTTCACATCACTTGGGTGATGTGATTGAACACTAATCACGGTTACTCAGTACACTCACATATAATCATATACAAGTATTCATATACAACTTGCTCGTAAAGTTGTGTTATTCCCAATCTGTTTATCAGTATTCATGTACAGCCCTAAACAAGTGTTCTCGTTCCTAAAATGGTGTTACATTCAAGTTTCACGTCTTTCGTGTCAAGTGATTAGGGCAAACCCTTGCTACCAAAGGGACTCGAACTCCGGTTCACGTTCTCGTAAAGGATCCATGAATAACAGTGTCGCGTATTAATCACAACCAAAGTATCGTACAGAAACGCTCGACTATGACTGCACGCTATTCCTGCTTAACTGTAGATTACTAAGCACGGAATCATCGACTGGAGTTATCGGGACAGGTATTGTGTCTCCTCTCAAGGCGATGGGGCCATCAGAGCACTGTTCAAAAATGAATGTGGTTGAGCATTCGCATATGACGATTCGGTCGTGCTTAATGTGAGGTCAATAGCGCAGTGGTCAACACGATTGCCTCATGAAAGCGTGGTCCAAGTTCTACTCGTGGTTCTTACAAGGATATTCATTACTGACTAGTTCCAACTAAGAAGGGAATTCGAGTCTATTGGTTTTACCCGGAATGGGCTCAGTGGAAAGTCTACAGGAATGCGACATCTGCTATCACTTGAGTGATGTTCGGTCTATATAAAAACAAATACCCTTACTACTCATCAATAACCCCCGGTTTACTTTGTCGTTGTGTGAATTATCATTGATTAATTCTGGCAGCACCGGACAACCACACTTGTCCCCATTGATTGAAACAACCGTGTCAGAACGTCGGCTAGCGCCTCACCACCATGTTTGAAAAGTGTCGATATAGAGTTTTCAGAGCCGAGATGCATCCACGCACCTTATCCTGCCTAAGTGGTTGAGTTCACAGACCAGAAAATGACACTACAGACACGTGGAGGTTTCACAATAGACGTCGGAGACCGGTCAACCCATTCCTCCAACTGTCTCGTCCATGGTCCTTCTGTTGTCGACCTGCTATGGATAAGTAGTTGATCTGCCTCGTTAGCAATGTTATCCGTGGATGGACGTTTCAGACAGTAATACGGTTTATCTTGAGGAATCTGTCAGCATTTTAAAAACCAATTGGTCATGTTTTACTATTAGCGAACAAGTTGCTATGTGAAGTGTTTCGTCTGGCATTTAACCATCCCTATTTACTCATGAGTAGTAGATCTTGATTTTTACATTAATTGAACGTCACCCAAAACTGATCGTAGCTGTCGCACTCCCACAGACTTTGCAGTCAGACCCCTTCGAAAAGAAGCACTAGACTCGAATTCCCCCCTTAGTTGGAACTTGTCAATAGTGCATATCCTTGCAACCACCACGACTAGAACTTGGACCACGCTTTCATGAGACAATCGCTATTGACCTCACATTAGGCACGATTGTGTGTGAATGCACACCCACATTCATTTGTGAGTAATGCTCTGATTGCTCGATCGCGTCTAGTGCTTCTTTTCAAGGAAGGCCAACTATAAAGTCTATGGGTATGTGGGTGGTGTTCAATTTATATCGTGTACTTGTTAGTTTGATGGTCTACCTTGCCAAATGTAACAATGTGTGAATCCAGAAGTGCCTTCGAGAGCCTGACACAGAGACCGCTTGAACCAGTATGCATCGAACTGGCACTCGTGTTTTCTAAGCTAGTTTGGAATGCGTGTTCTACAGCAGGAATGACCAAGTTCTTGATAGCCAACCGTTGTGATTGGTCCGGCGAAGTTAGAAACAGCTGGCACATGCCCCAGTGAGATTAACAGCTTCGGATAAGTTACACCACACATAACCAACGGCTGTGTGGTCTATCCGAGAGTGTACTGGCTCTGGAGCAGTAGAGTAGTGACGTAGAAGGTGCCAGAAACTAATGTTCGTTGAAAATAATCTGTTTCCAATAGCATTACTCAGAAACAAATATGGCAGAGTGAATAGGCACAGCAGTTCAATCGTACCAGATCTTAGGTTCCTAGTGGAGTGGTCAACACGACTGGCTCATGAGAACTGGGATTAGAGTTCAGCGCTCGGCTCTGACAAAGACTTGCAATACTGATAGCTCAAACAGGTGCGAAACTCCAGTCTATCGATTCTTCTGGAATGGAGTTGGCTGGAAATTCGCTCTGGATGTCAGTAGTGTCCATTTACTCTGTTTACGCATAATTCCATATTCGTTTCTAACACAATCAGCGGAAGAAACGAGAAACCAGACGCACATCTGGTTTAGGTTGGCTGTGAATTATAAGCGATCCACTCCTTTTTGTGTCTTGACGATTTGATAAACCAGCCAGAGTTGCTGATAAGTGTAAGTAGTCAAAAAGAAAAGAAAACAGAAAGGATAACACTTACTTTATATGAGAGATTTGTGCTGTGGCATGCTGTGCAATTGGGCTGTTCCACTTCCGTGAGTGTCAAAATAATTGGGATCAAAGTTAGTTCCTTACGGAGTAACAACGTCAAGGTTTCATGAAGAAAGTAGAATCCCAAACATTGTACGATGGAACAGTGAATCAGGACAGAATTTTACACGCCTACCAATCAGGTCTACCGTCTTACAGACATTGGGGAGCATATATTACACGACCCGGCCTCAAGTTCTCGAGCTTGAAATAAATGACGGCACTTCAGGCATAGCAATCAGGCCTCACAACGAAGTTGTCATGCCATCGGACAGGTTGTGTCAGCAAAGGCAATCAAAAACCCAAGTCGCAGCTCAGCCCAATTACGCTGGTCGCGTTGCGCCATCAGTGCCCGTGGGGGGACCACACGTGTTGAAGAAAAAGCGCAGGATTTTTTTTAATAAAAAAAGCCAGCCACTTTGTTCTGGCGTCGGAGTAGGAACGAGGTCCCACCCACTCGCTCGCAGGCATAGCCTCATCTGTCATACCTACGCGCTCGTGCTTACACACACACGTGCGACGTCGCAACCCCACGAATCAGTTGCATCGCACATTTTATAACCCGCATACGCTGCCACCTGCACGTCATGGAAGTCGGTTCCCGTTCTTACCAGGGAAAATTGATTTTGAACGGCTTACCAATACGCTCAAATATATAGAGGCCAGATTTTCCCATTGGCTAATGACGAACCAAGTCGTTAAGTGGAGAATGGTGCTAGTGATCGGAATGCGAGGAAACGAACAGGGCATGTATACACAACATAAGTATGCACGTGTCATTGCTATGCAAGCGGGTAAATGACAAAGTGAGGTGCAGGTGGAGAAATGTGTTATACATACTCTACATCTGTATACGATTATGGTAATGTAAATATGTGTAATACGTAAGAGCATATGCTTCTATATATATGATAACTATATACACAAATGCACACATATATAGGTGCATACGTTCATATATGTTTATGTTTTATATATACATGTATAAGTTGTATGCATGCCATACACAGAGGCACATGCACATATATATTACATAAGTATATTTATATCACCATATGTGCATACGGATGTAGAAGTATAAGAACTATACATATATATATATATATGTACATATATATATGAGTATGTGTTTTGCCCGCATGTATACGTACACATATTTTACACGCATATACATATGTATTGTTTTTATTACATATCGAGAGAGGGAAAGAAAGAAAGGTATATGCGTATATATGTAGGTATATGCATGTATATGTGTATATGCTAGTCTATATATGTTCAAATATGCATATATACACATTGCTGTATATGTAAATCTATATGTATATGAATGGATACATCCATGCGTGCAACTATGTGTAGGCGCAAATATATACATTTAAATGTTGTCTGCATACACGTAAGGAATTCACGCCTTTGTATTCACGAATTTACATATGCATGCTCAATCGCTCATGCATCCATGAGGCTGAAACTGAACTGAGATTCAGTGAACCTAACTGAACAAACGTACACATGTTCGCAATGAGTAAACAGGAATCATGTGGAAAACCAAGTTGTAAGAGGTTCTGAAGAGGGTCGTGAGGTCATTCTTGTTGGTCCTGTAAAGGACAGTGGGACTGTTCCTTTGTTCCTGAACAGTTTGCCGTTGTAAACTTCGCATGGGTTGCTCCAACGTATCGCAGTCCACGCAGGTGAAGTTGACGTCAGACTGTTGGTAGCTGACGTACGAATGATGGTACCTACCCGAGCACTGACAGCATTGGACCCAGTTTACGTTGTCCTCGTGTACGGAATCCCCTTAAGTAGCAAATCTGGCAAACGTCTCTGTTTATAGGTATCAAGGCAATTTGTCTTCGTTCTGAATTGCTTTGGGCCATCTTTGGTAACTCGCTTAATAAGTGCTGTTTCCGAGGGATTCCCTATCCCTGGCACCTTGTTGTCAACCAAACGACTTCGTACCGCCTCAATGAATTGTTTACACTTCTGCGTTATTATTGACTGATACTTGCTGTGGGCTAACTTTCGTGCTCAGAATTCACTGGATTGTAGGTTGTGTGAACAGCTAACCATTACCTATTTGCCTTTAGAAACACTTTTATCGGAATAAACCTTTAATATTCTGTCTTGTTCTGCCTTGATTAATAGATTAATTGCCCTAATAGTTTGCGTATGGCGCTAGATCCTGACTGATTCTCGGGTTCAGCGATATCTGAATGGAATTTCTTTAAAACAGAGTACGCTTCATTATCACGAGGATGAGCAGAATTCCCTTTCACAAATAACACGACACAGTATCATTTTGCAGCAGGCAGATAATGGGGAATTTTTCCTTAGGCTGTTCAAAGCATTGCTAGGAATTACGGCAGTATTTTGCTTTGCCAGTTCGTTTGTGAGGGTCATTTTGTACTTTTTCTCAGTTGTTTGTATACTCAGAACCATATATATATATATATATATATATATATATATATAT
>QNGE01000469.1:218268-250054 GCA_008508345.1 Paragonimus westermani
CCATTCTTTCCTTCGGCTTTGTTGGTGCATTTTATGATGAATGATCTGCCTGGCTTTTCATAGTTCAATGAGAATTTTGTTTTTCATCCTTATCGTCTCTGGGATGCACTAACCTGCACTCCTATACTGCAACGCTTCTCGTATTACACTTAACAAATCTTTCTTCCTAGTTTAGAGCTCGTCATTGCAGCCTCTCTGTTTAGTTTCCGAGAGATAAGAGTTTCCTTTCCTTATTAGCCAATCAAGTGGCTAACCAGCATTGGCCGGCTGGACAGAAAGGTCCTAGTGGCACACCTCCCGGTCTTGTTCCTTCGGGTTTACACTGGATAGGTGGTGTGTGGTGGAACTGCAAGTGGTGCAGCGCAAGCCAATTGCAGTGATGGTTAAGCGCAGGCGTCCTTTGGCTTCGGTCATTGTGACAGGCTAATCCGGATCGGATGCCGCTAACCACGTGTCAGCCTGTTATTTTACCTTGGCATGGGGATCAGGCTTTTGTGCTATGTTGATCCGGAGGATTGTACCGGCTAGCACTGTATCCTTGCATGGCATATCCGTGTCACCTATGCGGCAGGTATTCTGCCAGACAAAAGAAAAGTTTCGGTCATTGGGTTGTAGGTTGTACTGCTACCTGCCTATAAGTGCATAGATAGAAAGGCACGGTCCTGTGAGTACAAAACAGAAAAATATTTATTATTGTCCTGATGTTTTCCTTTGCGTTTTAATGAACGAGAATTAAAAATGCACCCTCCAAACAAAAGGTACTGCGGTCGTCCGTCGGCTGACTATGACCACCGATGTATTAATCTGTACAAGTGAAAAACTCAGTACTTCTCGTTAGCTTGATATAGTTTCGAATATGGTTGCTGCTGGCTGCAGTAATCGGAACGAGACGGCGATGTCATCTTCAATGCGCCTGAGAGCTAGCTTAGCCCATTACTTTCGATTGAGTCAAAATTCCGGGCCAATTAAGACAATCCTGCTTCCTTTTGTCTTACAAGTCAAACTGTAGAGTCAATGGCTTCATGTGGGGTCCATCAAACTATCCAGAGCTATGTCAGGGGACGCAACACGCTCTGTCGGGACATGGGACGTATGCACGCTGCTGCATCAATGCTGCGCCAGAGTGCTAGGACACCGCACCCTACTGATACTGATGGGACTGCGCCATTACGGCAATGATGATATGGGCCAGAATGTGACGGACAGACTGAGGTACGTTCAGAAAGCAACATCCACTAGAAAGGCACTTCAACGAAGCGTTCCCATGACCAGGTGATTTGTTTCGCGGTCACTGGTGGTAATACTTAATTTGTGATAAGTGAACCTCATTGTACCAGATAATGAATCATGGCCAAGTTCTTGCTACTTGGTTCAAATAAGCTTGCGACTTTTTCTAGTACTTATGCTCCAAATGTGTGTCACATTGATAACACAAAGGACCATCTCTATGATTAGCTGTCCGCCGCAATCCACTCGGCACTGCTGAGTGACCAACTATTTGTTCTAGGTAGCGTGGAAACTGGAGTTGTACACGACTCAACAGTCTGGCTGGGAGTGGTCGGAGCCCAAGGCATTGGGTCGGTCAACGAGAACAGTGATCATCTGCTCCACCAGTGTACTACTCACTCGTTGGCTATCACAAATACCTCATTCTAGCTAGATGCGAACGACATCACAACGTGGATTCACCCACAGAGCGGTCATCATCACTTCATTACGTGAACGTACGGTAGCACGACTTTCATGAAGTGCGAATGGTGTACAAGGCTGTATGTACCACAGACCGCTGGCTGGTCAGAACCAAATTGTTTTTCCATGTGTGCAAACTTGTTCATTGTGTATCATCCGGACAGCGGTAGAATTTGGATGTCAAACGACTAGAGGACTTAAAGTTGAGCACTGCTTTTCTGCATGCATTTGCCGTTCGTCTGAAAAACGCGCTTGTATTTACTACCTACCACAGTATGTGGTAACACCTCAAGGAACAGAACATGACAGCAGCCATCGAGTAGATGGGTGTTCAGCGACAGAAATGACCGAGCTGGTTCGACGACAACAATGCAGCTATCTCCAAATCAATACTGGAGGAGAATGCCATGTTTGCCGTTTTCATGGTGGACTCGGATAATTAGGCCGAAAGGGGAACCCTCTGGAGTGCTTGACGTCAATTCGCCGGATGGCTTTGCAGAACCAAGGAAGACCGGTGAAACAAGCAAGGCCAGCTGACACATGGTTATGTTGACAGCCGGCAACACAAGGAGTTATGTGATTCGCTTCCAGTGTACGGAATGAAAATTCACTGATGAACTTGGAAATTTCCGCCTTGAGATAAACCAAACGGAAGCTTTGGCCCGAGGAATGACGCTACTGACCAAGCAACTTGCTTTCAAGCCAAATCGAAGGACAACGGCGAGAAAGTCATTCCGGTTCGTCTAACGATATGTGACAGGAAGCGAAGCGGTGTATCACAATCTACGACTATTCTCGAATCAAGAGGTTAAAGAACAGTTACTAAAAATAGTAATCAGAGTAACCAAAACACCAGTCTAGGTGGCAGGTTAACGAAAGCCACTTTTACACTGTTCTGGTAGTTTCTGTCCACTGAAACTCGGCAAGATTGCTTTCTCTGAAATGGAGGCTTCCTAGGATTGAAAAGTGTAGTTCTCTTACACTAACAAAGCACTGACAAACAAGAATTGTTAGGTTTCGCACTCGAAGCTGCGAGATAACGAATAGTGTACCGACGTTGTTACGCCCTCTACTCTAGCTGGCTCACTGCATCTGGGAGCAGAATATGATGCCAAAACAATTCAAGGATGTCCTCAGAGTACCTCTGTTTGAAGGTAAGGGTTGCAAGCACTACGCGCAGGCAAGGTGCTTGCAATTATCTCACTGAACCGACTGAATGCAGACGATTTTGCGGCCAATGTTCCTGACGAGCAACGTGGATTCCAGGCGAGTCGTAGTAGGATCCACGTGGTGTTTGCTGCTCGACAGATTCGGGAGAGGTGCCGGGACCGCAGCCAGCCGCCGTATGACCTCGTCGTGAATTTCACCCAGGTTTTTAATTCCGTGAGCCGTGAGGCGTTGTGGACGGTGTTTGGTAAGCTCGGGTGCCCAGGTTAGTTTGTCAATTTGGTTAGAATGTTGCATGTGGGTCTGAGGACGAATGTACAGTTGTGTGGATCGACCTGTGGTGAATTCTGCATAGTCACTGGCATGAAACAGGGCAGTGTACCAGCCTCGACCCGACTTGGCTTACTTACATTTGACTGTCAAGCTATCAGTTGCCTTTCATGACTCGTGGGAGGATGGCAATGTGGTTGAACATCGCACAGATGAACGCCCACTCAATGTTTGACGTTTGGGCAACCTCCACCCCGACTGCACACCTAAACTATGAGCATGATTCTGTTCGCAGATGACAGCGCGCTGCTCGCATACAGTGAAGACGAATTTCAGCGACTGATCACGGCATTCGCGACCGTGGCATCCAAGTTCGGATTGGATATCACCAGAGGTGAGACACTTGCTTTCTTCCAACCCGCTCTGCATGGGCGTGCTGTTTCCGCACCTGCACCTGTGATTCGCTTCGATGGAGAGGTTGTCGACAGCTGTTCAGATTTCTGCAACGTGAGTAGCAATTTATCGTCAGGACTGGCTGCGGCCCGCGAATCACGAACTCATGTGGCGAGGGCTAATGTTGCTTTTGACGTCTTGAAAGAGGTATTTGGGAGAACCGCAATGTGAAGATGACCACCGAGATCTGTGTCTAGTGCTGAATGGTGTTGTCCACCCTGCCATACGGCGATGAGACATGGACAGTGCATCGGCGGAACGTGCGCTATCTGAGCCGTTTGAATCTGCAATGTCTGAGACGCATCTTTGGTACTCGATGTTCGGACCTGATTTTGAACAATGATGCGCTGTAGCGAGCGTACATTGACGGGATTGAATTCATGCCGGTGTTGAATCAGCTCCGTTGGCTAGGTCACATCCGTTGGTCCGGCGATGCCCGTATTCCAAAACAGCTGCTGTACGGGCAGGGAAAATCAAATCAACGAAAGGCTGATGGTCAATATCAGAGATCCGAGAATGTTATCCAGGTAAGCCTTACATGTTGTGAGATTTTTGCCCGATGTTCGGACGCGTTAACTTTTAGCTGGACGGTCTGAAGAAATATGATGCTTGTGGACGTATGAGATTTGAGAGAGCGATTATTGCGCAGTCGGGAAGTATGGTGTACGGTGCCCAATCGAACAATCAGTGTAGTATGTCGTGGTGAAATGACTACGTGGCGCTGTGATTATTAAGGCTGTCAAGGCCCACACCGGACCGTCAACCGACAGACGACTATATCTAACGCAAATAGGTCAGGTCATTTATTATTTTTCGTCCGTATCAACCGGTGACCCCAGTTGCTTGGTAAGTCAACTGTTCCCCTTTCCAGCAACTTGGGTCATTGTGGCCCTCCACCAGTTCTTTTCTTCAGGTTTGTTGATATGTTGTATGTTAAAGGTGCATGCGTGCCTATGAGAACAAAGGGATTGGTACCGTCACCACGGGATTGAACACGACGGTCCTAGGATTTGACAGTTTGCAAAAGGCGTTTCGTTCTTTAAGTTCAAATCGAAAATGTCGAGAAACCCTGGTAGGTGATTATCACGAGCTGAATCGAAATGTCAGTCCGTCAGGAGTGCAGTGACATGTGGAACACTCAAATGTCCAGTAAATCAGCTGCAACTATTTGGCCTGCAGCTCAAAGAGGTTGCCAACAATTCCGGAAACCGGAGATCGTAAAACGCTCGACAGCTCAGTTCGGTTAACATTTCCTGTACAGTGTAACAGTTTCGGATGCGTTCCCGTTGCTGGGAGCGGCTAAGATGCTCTTCTCTAATCACCCGTTTACGTGTGATTGCTATATTAGCCGCTGGTAGATTGGTCACACAGGACCGATGGGTTCCTGTTTTATGACGAGTTGATTGTCAGGGGGCTCACATCTGCGACAAACTGGCCCCGTACACTTCGATGTTCGGATCTGATTTTGAACATGCACTTTGGCGACGGACATTGAAGATAATTAGGTCATGCGTCGAATGCTGCGCTACCAAACCGAGAAAATTTCGATTAGTTGTGTGGGAGTCACTCAGTCATATCAGTTTATTAATAAATAGCCCCTTTTACAGGAGAACAACATTAATCAACATAGCAGCTGTCCGGCCTTACTGACTGATTGGAGCCGAGCTGTCGCAATCCGTTTTGCAACAGCTTGGGTGTCGGTGCTGATCTACTAAACTTTTAGAAAGCTGTTCCGGTCCATTCTCTCTAGTTCCATTCCGTTTTGATAAGTTTGTCCACTTCTTCTTGTTTGCTCCCCATTGTTTACATCGTATCCCTTTCTGGCGAAACCCGCCATCTCGGTGCACGCGATTTCTCCTTCTCACCATCCCATTCACTTCAACATTGTGTGACCTATGTTCACGATCACTGATCATCACACCACCTGTCCAGTTTCTCGTGTTCTCAGGGATACACTGGACCCACACCTTATCTCCTGGTTTAGAGCTTGTAAACTTCCGAGTCCCGCGACCGTAGTGCACTTTCTGTTGCATTCTGCGTCGTTGCAAGTTTTCATGAATATTTTGCTCGTCAAATCTGTCATAGTGCAACGGTCCAGATGTCACGGGCAATTTTGTCAGTCCGCTTTTATCAAACATCCACTGCGTTACACTGTATTCACTAGTCTCCCTCGGCATTTTTCCTCTTTTCACAAGCAGGATGTGGGTCTGTCTTTGAATATTGGGCAATCTGTAGCAGACTTTTGCAACCCTAACTGCAGATTCAGCCTTCCCACTTGATTGACTGTGGTATGGACTGCTTATTCGCTGCCCAAAATCTCATTTATCTGCGAGCGTTTCGAACTCCGCGCACATCATTTGGGGACCATTCTCATAGATCATCTCCCGGTATGCCTGGCGAGAGAAGCGAGCACGCACTTTGTTGACGACTGCATGTCTGATGGTACTGCCTAGCCAATCAATTACAAACTAGTCCGAGAAGCAGTCTACCGTGGCCAGGTACTGTCTCAAGTCAAGTGTGATTTTGTCGATTGCAACTACCTGCCATCGATTTTCCGGAAGTGTTCTCAGCAGCATCGTTTCCTTCACCTGACTTTAATTGTGTCTTCTGTAAATTTCCCACTTTGCCATGTAATTCTTTATCTTATTGGACGTGCCTGACCAATAGTAAAGCTCGTTTGCTCTCCGAACTCAGTTGTTCACCCAACACGCACCACGTGGGCTTGTATAATGAACTTCTGTATATCCTTCGGGATGACTATTTTCTCTCCTTTGAGAATTATTCTCTCTTCTTGAACAGATTGATCGCGGTACTTCTTCGGTCAGATTCTTTTTATCCTGCGGTCGGCCATCTTTTATAACAGGAGTCAGCTTTTCAACTACTTGATCCTTTTCCACCGCGTCCTTCATCTCAACCATCATGTCCATCAATACCATCCTGTAGTCCACTGATGCGATCGTTTCGGAACCAGAATCATCCGCCGCAGCACTGGGTATATAGGTGTGAGATAGAGTATACGCGATGTGCAGTTGGTATCCAGGCTGATAGACTATCTCATAGTCGTACTTTGGTATTATGATCATCATCCGTGGTAGATATCGGACGTGGAACTCCGCGGCTTCTTCATTATTGCTACCAGAGGGTTGTGGTCTGTGTGTACCACTGTCTTCCTTCCGAATGTGTACGTGTTGAAGCGTTCCAGTGCAAAAAACACTACCAGCATTTCCTTTTCCATTTGCACATAGTCTTGTTCCGCAATCGAGGGGCTCCGCCCTTTGTAGTCGCTCGGTCTCCATTGTTGTGGCAGCACAGCACCAAGGCCTGACTGAATGCTGTCACACTGAATTACCAGAGGAAACTCAGGGTTATGATATGCCAATACCAAAATTATACTTTTTATCTCGCTAAACGCTATTTGTTGGGCTTCGCCCCACGTCCATATGATTCCTTTGTGTGTAAGTTGTCAAACTAGACGCATTGTGTCGGCCAACTCTGGGAGGAACTGACTCAGGTATTTGGTCATACCATCAAGATGCGAAACTGCTTTGATATCTTCAGAAGATGGTAGGCTCTGGATCTCCTTCATTTTGTCTGGAACGACATTCAGTCCCTCAGACGTGAATAGGTGACCATGAAACGCCACTTCCGTCACCCGGTAAATTATCCTACTGCATGATTCCTTGCGACACGCACCGTTGTAGAAAAACCTCAAGGTTCCGGTCATGCTCTTGTCCATCAGCACATTGTCAACGACATGAGTCGCTCCTTTGAGTTTGTCAAGCGCCTGAATTATACGGTTCTGAAGAAATTTGTTGGACACTTTTAATCCAAAAGGTAAAGGCAGCCACCGAAAACGCCCAGAAGAGGCGCTGAACGTGGTTAGACAGTTGGATTCTTTATCCAGCACCAGGTGCCAGTACATACAAAATAACCCCAGCTTTCGTAAAAAAGTTGGTTTGGTTTAGCTTGGACAAAATAACGTCTAGAGTCGGTAAATGGTATTGTTCTCTTCCAAGTACAGCGTTCAGCGGCCTGGGTTCAATGCACATGCGAATATCACGCCAGCCGTATAAATACCAGTATCAATATCATTGCATACTGTGGGTCGTAACAAGAGGTCATAGCAAGTGAAAACTAAGTGCGAACGTAGGTGTACGCAAGTGTAAACGGGAAAAGATATCGGCAATGACAGCAGAAAAGTAAGCGTCATTTTCGGAATTGTACGCGTGAACAAGCCGCATCCAACATGGCGTGACTGCTTTAAAACTTCACTTTCTATGGGTGAATAGCACAATCGCATCAAGAGAATCGGTTTCGTATCAACGTCACAGTAACCCACTGTCTCTCGAGGTTGACGGGGGCTCTAGGTGCATGGAATCCTACCTCTACCGTAATCCAGATAAGCAGCCTTTTTTACGCACTGTATGAACGGTCAGCCGTCGATATCTTGTGCGCAAGGTCTAGGCACACATACTCCATACACACTATAATTGACTAATTCCGACCGCTTCAGCATGCGTCTCGCACTGAATCAGTACCAGAGTTCCAAAGTCTAGTGGACACCCCGGTTGTATCGCTGGAAGTAGTTGACAAACAGTAACAAATTAGATCTATTCTTTACTTGCGAATATGTTCAAATAATTCCCAATTTTAAACAGTGTAGTCAAAAACCATCTTGCTTGTAGGAGTAGAAGTGAATTACCACAAAAGTCGAGTACATCGCTCAGGCAGAATAAAGAATTCCACTCAATCTACCTACCTACAACGTACCATTCTTTACCTGCTTGGTTTTGTTCCGTTACTGCCATGCCTACCTATGTTGAACGATTGGACAAAAGATTTGTGGTAAGGGTCAGAAAATGCTTTTATGAAAATGGTTCCTACCAACAGTGCATCAAGCTGACGGATAAACAGTTCCCTAGTTTGGCCAAAAGCTGAAATTATTGGTCAACAAATACGCGTTCACAACGGGGCATAATGCTGTGCTGAGGTCACAATCTAGTGTAGAGGTCCAACATTGACGATCGAAGTCACGATGACCGCACATTTCAAGCAAGAGGAAATTGCCACGAAAGACCTGAAAGTGACCTTTTGTTTATGTTGTTTCTCCCAGCTAAGGCCAAATTTAAATAGCCAACCAATCGGGTGCAAAAGAAGCCAAAACCCATTCACACCACCAGTCAACCATTTGCCCTTTTAGCAGTTGAACAAGGCAGATAGTCGAGTCTCGTATTGCACCCATCCTTCTTTTCAAGCAGACCTTATCAGGACGATTCGGTTTTGATTGCTTATGTGATTGAGAAACACGTAATACTGTACATTATTCGATGTGGAGTGATACACCAATCCATCACGTGATTTGCAGCGGTCACGAACGAATTACTGAATAGCCTTAGTAACGACAAGCGTGCATCTCTAGGCTATCAGTAACAACAAAATAAACGAATGTAACAGAATAGTTAGAGGTGTTCCAGCATGTTACGGTAATCAAAGAGTTTGACTCACAGAAAGTGTTCAAGGTGGCCACTACAATATTCCAAATTACCAGTTTCCGTGAGGTAAGGATATTGCAGACTTACTTGGCAGAGCTAAAAAATGGGGCGAAAGATCCGTCAATTGACTACGCAACAGACAAAAGAGCAGATCGGTGTACACAAATTTTGCATTGTATTGCAAGACCATTTTAATCAATTTAACCAACACGCAGAGGTGATGCGAAAACGTTGTTGTACGAAAGTGAAGCATCATTATGTAGCGAGAAGGCGTCCAACAAAGCACAATCTTTNCCCCCACGTTGAGGCATTCGGCCGAGCGTTCGAAAACTCGCACCTCCGATCTGACAATCCACCACAATTAGTAAACAAAAAATAGAAAAACTATACAGAGCTATCAGGTGTACCAGAGCCAGTCGTGAGTATCGACAGGTATAACTCATTATTTAAATGGCTTAACCTCTTCTTGTGTATCGATCAGCTTGTTCGCTGATCAAAAACAGTGTAACAGTTTCGTCGGCAGTTTCCGTCACTCATATCATTGTCTGGCACTGTTTTGTGCGTTGTTTATGTGTCACAAAGATCACGAGTTATTGAAGTACGCAATTTGAATAAATGCACTTCGCAAAGCAGATATAGCTGTTCGGCAAGTACAAAACATACAACTCATGGTCAAACAATGCTCCACTTTACATTTGCAACAACATCGACAATGATAGAACAGCCGCCTCTTTAGCAAGTAAGAATGACTTCTTCAAATCAGTCAACAAAGCTGTTGTCAATACACGGGACAACGTCAGCGAACTGCATGAGGTTAGTGCAAGTTAATATGGTTTGTGCTAAATAACAGTCGTTCGACACCGGAAAGGAAGTCACTTTCTGACTTACGTTTTTCTGAACGGACTCTTTAAGAACAACTTTTATAGGAGCCATGTAAATTGCTGGTTCGTGACCTCAAATGATTTTGAATGCTTGTGTCGTTAGCAGTATCTGTTGACTGTTTAGAACCTGTTTTTAAAGACCCATTTATCGAATGCACCTTTAGTGGAACACCAATCCGTGATGGCGTAAGTGCCTACTAATACATAAGAGTATCTCAACAGTAGCCAACGGGAAGTGTTGTGAGACCGGAGATTGTATGTAAACGCATGTACAGTTGGGGACATTGAGTACACCTCGGTTCCAACTTGCTTGGAAACGTTCTTAGGAATGCAATTTATTCACACACACCACTTATCTTAACGTCATTCAACTGGCATGAAGAACGCGGCATCAGTCTAGGTTGTACATCTGTCTCGTGTTATATCATTAGGTATGAAGAACATTTTCTTGAATGACTAGGTTTTAATTGAACGATATAGGACTAGTATATACTCGTTCCGATAGTTTTTCGAATTTCACTTTATGACTAACTTTACATTCGTCTTCGGCCCTCTCTTCCCCTGGCGTGTAATGACACTGAGGGTCTGTTCGCATTCGTTTCCCCAGCAATACGAACAACACCTTTGGAGTCATTTTCACTGGTGACTGATTAAATCAGTATACAATGTTCTTTCAGGACTATCTTCTTTTTAGTTTCCAACTTCGGATGCACGCCATCGTCATGCAAAAGAGGCTGTGTATGAGCTGGGATGACCGAAAAGAAGGGGAAGAAATCTTACTTTCCTTCCGACCCCAGTGGGTACACTTTCACGTCCTGATCACTTCTGGGTAACAGACGACGGGTTACTTGTGTCAGTACAACGAATACGCCTTTAACGTCAGATTTGTCGTAACATAGTCGTCATTCCTGAACACTCAAACACATTTTGATGGAACTTAAAAGATGTTAGTGTTATCTACAGCTAATTCCAGAAGATAACTATGTGAAATATCTATTTACACCAGCGGAAACCAATCGGGTTAACAAGACAGGCACTATATATCTTCCCGACATCTTACTGTGACCAATACATAATTTGAGTAGATCCATTGAAGATAAACTTCAGAGTCCTGCTGGTGGGGCACACTTGTAGGACCGCTCGGTCGATGTCACTTATTCAAATCCGTCCGGGGCTCATTCTTCACCATAGAAGCTACTCTAAATCTATAAATCTGTTCTATCATTTATGAGTGACATAACACATAAACGCCTGTAACTTTACTTGGGTTTACCCGATCAAGTCAGGCATAAGGCGGATAGACACTGTTAACAGATCCATTGGAAAAATGCTGGGGCAATGTATTACACAGCAGAAGGGGGTGTAGAATGTTGACTTTCTGTAACTGAAGCAAAACTCACAACCAGTACTTCGGAATTACGTTGGCCAGCCGTAACTGGTGTGCAACCGCAATCAAAACGCACCCCCGGATAACTTGTCTGGGTCTTTCGAAGCAACAGCTTAGTGCGAACAGCTCCGAAAGTAAATCAACCAGGGCAACAAACAGACAGCTTTAAATATCTACATGGATATGGTAGAAGTTGAATAATTTGCGACACAGTGTGTCTTGGACTGAAGGCTGTCGTGGAGGTTGTGGGTTTGATAGCATAATTGGGTTTGCTGGTTAACAACATAATTGGGTTTGCTGGTTATCAACATAACTATGAGCCCATCAGCCACACTAATATACGTACATTGTGTCTGATTTCTGGAAGACCCATGGCTGGTCAACGTTAGTAATGTTGATGATTCTGTAAATGTCACAGTTCATATTATATCAATTCATACCCTTTGTCATGGAATGTCCCCCACGGATTAATTAATCGGTTTAAAAATTGAAAAAGATACCGAACGGTTTTGACGTTTAAACGGTTTATTTTCTCCTGAAGCATTCAATCGATGGTAGACGTTTCTGTCATCAGTTCCATATTGAAATTCAGGAAGCACATTTGCCAGGTGTTCGTAGGACCCAGTGACATGAGTTAAAACGTGATTTATCTTGATTGCCAGCGGTACAAACAGACAGGGACATATTTTTCGGCAAAAAATGCATAGGTTGATTTGGCGTGCTTAGCTCGCACCAAATCTGCAAGTGCTTTTTATATCGACCGCACTGTCTTCGATCAGTCTACTGAATATTTTCGGACGAGCACCCGCTGAATAACGTTTTGCACTGTGTGAACAAAGAAATGTGCTGTTGTTCTGGATCTGGTTTATGTGATCTCTGACGTACATCGACCGCTCATTCAAGAATCACACCTTGCTCCTCCCTACTTGCCACTCCCATCCAATCAATCAACGGCGCCAGCTTCAGCATCAACCAATTTGGAACGCATGTTCATGTAGCAAATTCATCTGGGTCTGGGGATGGACGTTGTGACCTTGCAAGACCAACTCAGCAATTCTTGTGCATCGGATACTAGCTGGCATATGTAGTGAGCCACCATTTTGGGTGCCCATGTGACTCACTAAAATCCCCAAGTTGAAATCGTGACTCATCAACTTGTGCAGGCCGAGTTTTTTGAATCTTCAGTACCTTTTCACTCGAGTGGGCTGAGTTGCCAGGGTGGTACGCACCGACTCCGAAGTCGCCACGACGCGAGACCGTTGCCCTCGTCTCCTGATCCTATTCGTGGTTGCGCATGCTTGGTCTTTGAACAGCCACAGTTTCACACAATTGTCACTCAACTGTAGCGATGATGCTCAAAAGGGTCTAACCTAACATTGAATAAAAAGAACGACTGCTAGGGCAAAATCATCGTAATCGAAATGGACACTACCAACAAAAGGACTTACTACCGTGGATGCCGGTTAGTTGCGGTTTGTCGGTCGATGTCCTCACCTTTGTGGAGCAAACTGAACTGTACTAGTCTCCGTGATAGTTAGCCACTTGTTTAGTACACGCGTGGCGTAGTATGATGATTTCCTCTGTTAGTGGCTAGCAAATTTGTTTTACAGTTTAATGGAAATTGTATCGTCAGCTGTAGACCATAAATCACGAAGTAGATAAGTGCTTGAACAAAAGCATCGTAAACGGTTTTCCGTCATTTGAATGACTACCAGATTTATGGACTAAATTCAAACTCTTTTGTATGCAAGACGTTTATAAATGTGCATCACGTCGATATTTTTTAACATGGTTTTAAACCAACGCTATATTTTTTAAACGACACTCTAATGTATTCGATCGAATGGCAAGTTTTCTGCATTCTCGTATTAAAAACTGACCTGTAGCGTCCAACGAAATATTTCTGGTATAGATGAACTGTTGTTGTGATTACTGTGCTGAACAAGTGATTCAAAGAAATCCTTTAATCGAGTTTGCATGGCTTTTCTATTTAATTTTTTGTCTGCATATGATATCTAATTGTCCTGAATGCGCGTCAGTTTCGTTCGAACCCAGAAGATCGGGAGTATTCCACAGACAACTTGTTAATTCATACACATGCATACGCCAACTGTCAATCAACCCACGTCCGTCCTATCCTGTGCTGCTAGGTAATCACGTAATCACGGCCTGTCTGCCCAAGGTGTGTGAGCCTGTGAGGAGGTTACGGAAGTCCTCCAAAATTTGTGGAAGTTTCCTCGAAATTCTTTTGTCCACTAAATGGTCGCAATCATTGGTCTGTACCGTGCGTCTTCCATAACCTTTTTAGAGACACTTTCTTATTGCTTATTTGCTATTAAGCTTTGCTGTCCGTTTTAAACTAGCTAACTTACTTGTATTGTACAACTGTTAGGATATGTCCTAACTTCGACGTTCGTTTCCTATTAGACCTCGTTAGGGTTGCAGGTCCTTGTTACGACCGGGATTTGAGATTCAGTTTGCATTTTCATGAGGCAACAGTTTTGACCAATGCTCAAATGAATACACAGTAACTGTCCTGTTAACTCCAACCGATAGCCACGCGATTAGGACTTCCGAGTCAGATCGACATCACTGACCTCATCAAGCCTGCTAGGTGACATTTTGGATTACTGTTGGGTAGTTGAACATCATTCACATTCGATCGCAGTCTTCGCATTCAGATGGACTTTCCAGCCAGGCTCTTCTTTTCCAAAGAGGCTGGCTGGAAAGTCCATCTGAATGCGAAGACTGCGATCGAATGTGAGTGATGTTCAACTTGAAAATAAACCAAGTCCCTGACTACTGATCAGGAATCTACAGTACTCATGACAGAATTGTCATGTCTAAACATAACTATATTAATTCATGAGTAACTTTGACGAAACACGATGACTACCCCGCCAACTCCAATCGATGATCTCACGATCAGGATTTTTTAATCAGTTTAAAACCATACAGCTCAGTAAATGTGTTGAACAGTGTATTGATTCATGGTGAGAAGTAGAGGATTTAGTTGGGCGCTGGCTAATGATCAGTGCAGCTGCTTCATGGGAGCGGATAAAAGTTAGACTTCCCATTATGACAGTATTATTCATCAGTGACGTGCTGTAGCAACAGAAGAATCTGGATATAACTTTTTTTTTCGAAGAAGGCAGGTTAGGAAATTTACCTAATTGAGAAAGCCACTAGTGGGTATAAGTGGTGTTCAACTTAAAGCGACCGAACCTATATTACTTATCAGTTAGCATTGGACTAAACTGGTGGGCTGCTGTCTCACTCTCTCCCATTTTATCTTTCAAAGACCTTAGGAAATATCTAACCAACAGTGAATTTCATAGCCAGTTTTCTTCGTTTCTGCTCATTCGAACTCATTGCTTCTGAGTTCCGTACGACCTGCTGGGTGGTTCAAAACAGATCTTGCGAATGCGTTCACCTAAAAGCACTCTTTTAACCCAAATAGTTAGGTACATTATTCGAAATCCCACTATATGGATTAAGTTGCTCGTGACACAGTTTGTCAATGTGAACCATTCAATCTTCCGACAGGACTTTCTGTTCCACAGTGTTTTAAACTATCCAAGATATTCCAAGATGGAAAACGAATCAGGTCAATACTCAGTATGTGTCGTGTTCCTACACTACGAGTCTTAGCGATCCCGTAAGTAGTTAAAGAATGAGTCGTCAAGTTCGTCCCAACATTCATTTAAGTTCGCGGATATCACCTTGAAACCCAGTATAGTGCGTAACAAAGCAGAATCCCTGGACATGTGTTGATAAACAAAAATCAAGAGCGGTAGTTAGTAATTTGCAGATCGAGGATAAACAGCACTTGGCTGCCGTTCACTACTTACTACACTTCTCAGACATTAATGATTACTCGACTCGTAGATTTTCCCATGAATATGCACGCCCCCTGTGGTTTTAATTGACTGAATGTTACAACCCGAGCACCAGAAGTTGTTCGACAGAAACGTGAACAAAGTAATCAATATGAATTTGCTTTGGAAAATGTTTTTTGCCTTGTTTGCATGTAATGTTGATGCATCTGTTCACACTTGGTTAGCATTAGTCTCTCAACCATTCTATGAATGTCGTTGGTAAGCTGTAATATGTGTACGTTCTTCCTACGAACATTGAGCGACGCATGCATAACCAACGACGCCAAATGTCAGAACCAAATAAAGACGCTGGAAACTTTTTACTATTGACATAGATAATGTGATCAATCACAAGGGACAAACCTCAATTCGTTTGCGTTCGCGGAATAAGATACAATGTGTGGCCGCAATAGGCCGTCAAGGATCCAAAGGGCACAAGTACAGACACAAACCACCGACGGGCAATGACAAACCGACCGAATGCGATCAGATCGGTCTGATGAGTGTCTAAATGCCCGGGCTTCGGGCACACCGAGTAGCTGGTGACAGTTTCGTGGCAGACCGTAGGTAGGTCGTATTCTCAGGGGGTTGGGAGGGTGAGACCGATAGATAACAATAGGTGTGGGCAGGTGGCTGAGATTCAATGGCTGGGGGAGGCGGCGTGGAGGAATTAGTACTTTTAGACATGGGTTGTGGGAATAGAGATGATGAGCGTATAGTTGGACGGGGTCACGAGGATGGACACAACAAGATCAGTCGAAAGGAATTTCGACCTCAAAAAATGACCCACAATATTGCTGAGTAGTCGGGGATTTGGTTTATTTTCAAGTTGACCATCACTCACATTTGATCTCAGCCTTCGCACTCAGATAGCCAACCTCTTTCGAAAAGAAGCACTAGACTCGAATTTCGCACTCATTAGAGCTCATCAGTAGTGCATATCCTTGCCACGGCCGAGATTTGCAGGTTTAATGAGATCGTAGATTTCGACCTGTCTTGGAAGTCCTAATCGCG
This sequence comes from Paragonimus westermani, assembly GCA_008508345.1. Lineage (NCBI taxonomy): Eukaryota > Metazoa > Platyhelminthes > Trematoda > Plagiorchiida > Troglotrematidae > Paragonimus > Paragonimus westermani. The sequence goes on from QNGE01000469.1 coordinate 234,500, forward strand.
AGGTTATCGACTGGAGTTAACAGGACAGTTACTGTGTTTCTCCTCTTGAGACGATCGGGCAACCTGATCATCGCTCACAAGCGAGAGTGGTTGAGCGTTCAGATTTGATGATTCGGTCGTGCCTAATGTGAGACCTACAATATGTCCCCATGATTTCGATTGTCATAGTTTCGTAGGTGTGCATTCCTTCACAAAACTCAACGACAACCATGTTTGGTTACTCAACACCCTTTTCTGATTATGAGCTGTTTTACTAAGTTCACATCTGCGCTGGGGTTTCCACAACGAAGTCATGCAGTCCTCCAACAAGCATTTCGCAAGCCTTTGGTTGTCGCTCAATGTGGTCTGCAATGGATTTTGACTTTTATCTATCCGATTGTGATCTATGGATGTTTCCTAACACCTGAGCCATCCCGTTATATTTGTACTGATCATGTTCAAGAGATGAAACTCCAAACTTGACCATTTGCCACACTTGTACATACTCTTGACTGTTCTGGTTCTGATCAGTTACTATGAACAACCCGTTGAAGTTGTTTTGACTAAAGTTAAATGGGGACTGGATAGATAAACGGTTTTCAGTATGGATAACGTAATCAAGTAATACTTAAAACCAACCGCCACCGTAACCTCTGAATGTGTACATGTTCCGCCAATATACACCTGTGAAAGCGCGGTAGTACGATGACATGAGCCACGCACTTTCCTGTCCGTTGAATGGTGGATACACGATGCATACAAGCCCGGTACATTTTCTGCACAAATCACAGGTCAATAAATTCAACGTAGTCGGAAAAACTTATATTTTCAGAATACCCCTAGATTTTAGTTCGATTCAAACCAACAACAAAAACAACATATTAAAACGGTGCAAGCGTCCTACCGGTTGACCTGCGAGGCCACAGCGGAAACGCAGAAATCTCACATTTGATTTTGAACACGCTCAGATTTTTCTTAAGTACGTCGCTTCACATTTGTGGAATCTGCCACACTATTTATAAGTAGTATGGCGAGGATATAAACTACTGGTGAGTCCCAACAAGAGCGAATCCCGAGCAAGGTTCGCCTTTTCAAAAGGGATTGGTTGAAAAGGATGGTAGGAATGCAACAGTTGTGACCATTCGTGAATGCCATATTCAATCTATATACTCGTGCGGAGTAAAATTTTAATGTCTAACTGCGAAGTTAGTGGCATCCGGTGTGAGCTAACCGAGAAATCCCGCGTGAACTGTGAACTTCCTGGATCATCAAATGGATTTTGTCATAGTGGGTTGGATGGGTGGTGAAGCTTAAAGGTGACACTCATTCGCTTCCGGTGTGGATTTGTGGCTCAGCTGATGATGCCATGTTTCGGGATGCTGTTTATTCCACTAATTCGAACGAAGCCAGAATCCGAATTTTATACAATCGGGTCGTCGCTAAATTATCAAGTCTGCCATACTACTCATTCGAGATTTTTGAATCAACGGTGTACTTGGTCATCATACTGACGCATTTATTGCCGTGATTGATCGGTTAGAGCAAGCACTGTCATCACTACTATTAAAAAGTATGATGTCTTCCGTATGATGGATCGAACGGAAGACTTCCAAAGACTGGTAAAAGTAATTCAAAGGAGGCATAGAAACTGCATTTGTTATGAAAGGATTCAACGGCTGAAAAGCACGTCTTGTTGACGGCAATCTTACCCGGTTCGTTGGGTCAGGTATAATCAAGCTTATTTAGGATGAAATATCGGTCTAGTCTATGGCTGCATTTCCGTAGCTGTGCGTTAATCAATCCCAACTTTGACATTGCATTTTGAGCAGTTAAAAAAAAACAGAACATGTAAGAGACCCCCAGTATTGACATCTCTTCTGACAAATATACTTAGAGGGGCATGTAACAGGAACACGTGTGACTGTGAATAGAAAAGTCCAGTCTACCTTATCATTAGGGATAAACGTAAAGGTTCACTTAGTTACGGGTCAACTAACTGATTAAGCCAACATTGTGGCATTCCACTCGGAGTGGACTGTGTCTTTAACGCTCCTAACAATTTTGATTTATTTCTTTATATGTTGCTTCTCATATGTTTGTGATCAAACTTTTAAAAGCCATTGTTTGTCTGTGCAAAGTAGCGAACATAATTCAACCCGGTTTAGCTTCTAGACAACAAATAGTGTTTGTTAGTCCACCTTGACCCACTTCAACGATTGCGATGCTAACCATGAACTGGGCATGATCTACCAGATACGGATCAGTCGCCGCGATCAACTGAGTGTCAGATTTCTCCCGTAGGAGAGATTGTTGAAATCAGATTAGTTCACATGGAGTTTTGTCTTCAAGAGAGAGCAACTATCTGGCCTGCAATCATGTTATACCGTTAGCTCTCTTCTGTATCGTAGTAAGTGCTCATTTCCAAAGGCTAGCTGGCAGGATAACGTCGTTCGTCAGATTTTTATTATCCAGTTCCCATGCGATTCTGTGAAGGGTTTTATCCTACTTGTTACTTACAACCACTTCGTGACATTTTTATTCGAACTCTGAAGACAGTCTAGATTAGTTTGATCCATTGTTACAGCTGACTTATAGAACAGACGATAACTCAGGGCCACTTTGGCACTCATTTGGTTTGCCAGTAAAACTTACTATCAAGTCTTTTCTTCTGTTATCCAGACCAGTAGGAAACTGAATCAAGTGTAACAAAATAAACCGTTTGTATGAATACAGACTCAAAATTGGGATGCCAGTGGTTAGCCTGAAAGAGTTAATGCTCTGATACAATTTCGATGTGAACCGGTTATTCAACAGTACAATGAAGACGAACAGATCACTTAGAAACTCGACCCAGGCCAGAACCCATATTAGGTGGTACCTTTAAAAGAATCCTGAACTTACCATGCTTCAATCCAATAACGGCTTGTCTAGCCAGGACAGCCAGTCACTGTCTACTTTACTATTGACCCGTGCACATTATTTGCGCATACAGTCCCATTTACCAGGCTATCGGCTCTTTGGTCCATGTGGATGTGCTGAGTCATGTTTCCTTCCTAGATATAGAGTTACACCGACGAATACATGACATCACTCGATCAAGCCTATACAGAATAAGTACTTGGGCAGCAAACAGATTTTCAGAGTTGTGCATCTTTAGAACGGAGATAAATCTGTTGTGTTAACAGATTAATGGACTATTCGAAGCAAGCTCAAGCGATACTTTGCATATTGTGCATAAAATTATAATGCGCAGTCTGTGATAAACGCTAAACTGACTAGTCTACTGATAAGTAGTGGAGTGGATTTAATAAATTAGAAGAGATCCATTTGTGAAAAATCCGGCTCGTTTTTAACTAGCGACATATACAGCGTTTCCAAGCTCGACATGTGTTGTGCCGGCCGAAATACGGAGTCACACCGGAAGCGCAGATAGTTCACACTTAGACTCAGGTACACACCGAACCCACTACAACATACAGAATCCACTAACTGATCCAGAGGATTGACTATTCGTGCAGGATTTTTCGATTCGTTCACACTGGACTCCACTAAATACACTGTTGAGCGTCGAAATTTTATTACTTACGTAGTGTCGAAAGTATGATAAGTGAGCTTACATCTAATTTCTGCGCTTCGGACGTGGCTTTTTCGCTCGCGGTTACATCTAGGGAAAAAGCCAAGCCTTGATTTGAGGACAGAAAGGAGAAAAGGAATGGAGTTCAGTGCTGATTTGTCATTGAGGTACTTGCCACACCTTAAAAACAAACAAACAGACGATACAAGCGAGACGGTTTCCTTGTGAGTATCGCAGTCTTGCCTTTCTAATTTTGCGTACTTCACAGACAACTCAACCGAACGACAACAACAGTCATACCGGTAAACCCCACTAACCACTGTCTCACAATATTTCCAGCTACTAACTGTGCGAATCAACGAGGGACCAAGCCCAGCAGCCGAACACGATCCTATCGTGGTGAACCTTCTGTTAGCTGTTTTTATTTCGATACACTAAGCAGCCGTCTTTAATCTTATACTAATCGCCTGCGGTATCACACGAGTGTTCGCGGTGGGAAATAAATGGTTGGCCTCCTGTGTAGGTAGTCAAACCACTCTTATCAATTCATCCTAAAGGACTGCACTCATATATTCGGCTGATCATCACAACCAAATCGTCACTTCGAAACCACATCATTATCCACCCGTCAATACTGATCGATGCATTTAACGGAACGCAGACAGTGGCACTTAAACATCTGAAGACGATTTAATTTCGGTACTGGGAGTGGCCATGTTACAGCCACAGAGCAAAGCTGTCGACAGTTGGTTTGCGTACGGATTTCTTGAGCTTCAGAGTGATACCGTTTATCGTACCTTCTAAAAGGTATATACTTTTCAAAATATAAGGAAATACTGGGGGTGGATCTATCTTGTGTTTCATTCATCAAACAGGCATTCCCCCATTCACAATAAACTTCATTTCTCATATAACTTGGACATCACCCACAACTGATCGCATCTGTCGCATTCCCATAGAATTTGCACTCGGCCCCTTCAGGGTAGAACCACTAGACTCGAATTCCCTTCTCAGTTGTATCTCGTCACTAGAGACTGCCCTTGCCACGGGCGGGACTGGAACGTGGACCACGCTTTCACGAGGCAATCGTGTTGTCCACTGCGCCACTGACCTCATATTAGGCACGACTGAATGACTGAATCATCGTATGTGAATGCTCAACCGCATTCATTTGTGAGTAATGCACTGATTGTTCAATCGCTTCAAAAGAAATCAACGGGAAAGTCTTCTGCAATGCGGCAGCTACGATCCATTTTGGATGGTTATCAATTTGTATAAAAATCAAAATCCCCAACTACTGATCAGTAATCCAATTTCACCTCAAAGAGTCTGTCTGTTGTACTGACCGTATTTTTTACACCGTGAATTATGTAGTCGCTTAATTGATCGGTATGTTTTCGAAATAACTAGAGATCATTCGAACAACGATTCATAACCAGCGGCATCCAGATAAACAAAAACAAATATTAGCCCCTTTGGGAATGTTTTTTGGAAAAAATCTTACGGGTTGGCGCACTTTTCGTCTAGCGAACAAACAATGTTAGCATCAGCAACTACATTCGATCAATTGGAGGCAGAAGTGTCAAAAATTTCTGGAATCCCTCGATGGCTTTCGAGGAATTATTAAGGATGCTCACGTGATACTACTACTACCTTATCTAATTCGTGTTAGAAAATAAGTTGGTAAAAAACATAAACGACTTGGCAGACAGTCTAGTTTTGGTTATACTTCGCCGGGTCAGCTTTATAGCAGTTTGTATTTTTTGGTTAGAAAGTGAAACGGTTTTGAATTGGATAGAAGTTAGATATCCAAAATGACCTCCGCAGGACATGATTCATATAGATCTTGAACAGCTTTCTTGCAAGCACACAATTGCAGATGTAGTAGCCGAATCCCGGAAGCTTCCGCGCTGGCCAGAATATAAAACGTAACACTTGTGGATTGACAACACAGTAAGCGGTGAATGAGATGTGAAAGAGGTTCCAAGTGAGGCTCGATATCGGGAGTGAACGAGTTGCTCCGAAACTGCATTCGAACTGGATTTCCCCTCGTCTTTAGTAAGCCAGGTCGAGAGATGTTCACGTATTCCCTGAGTAGAATGCCTGATTCTGTCACTGCGTTATGGGGATTAGTAAAAATGTAAATACAATAAAGGTCACACACACACACAGGCTGCCCATCAGTGAGTTAAACGTGAGTGATTGGGATGGATCTGAAAGAGATATACAGTTGTAACCCCATACAGGTCTTTTCAATGGCGTTACTTGTTCTGCGATCCACAAGTTCAACTAATGATTTTGTAATCCAATGTCACATGTGAGATATTTTTCAAACATTTCATGAATAACTACCGAAAGCCTGCCAATTCGGATTTGACTACCAATACTTAAAGAAGACTCATGCTGCAAGTATGCAAAGCGAAGCTATGCAGTCTCATCAGAGTTTCAGTTTTGGTTTCAGCCTGGTCACAGGTTTTTACTTTATTGTTGTGAACACTATGTGCCCCGCGTATTTGGAGGCAAACGAACCGATTTAAAACACCCGATGACTGATGTTCTGCTTCGGAATGATAAGCCAGAGCACGTAATTACCGTGTTGGAAGTAGGTCAGAAATAATGCTGATACTTGAGGTACCAACTGGACCGTGACAGCAGAAAATGGTAATAGATGAGTGCACTGATTGACAGAAGCATACAGACCAACTGTTAACCACTTTGGTGACTGTTCCGAACTTGTTTTTTAGACGATGCTAGCTCTCAATTTCTGGTCAACTAGTTTCCGTGTGAATTCAACGGATATGGAATAGCGGAAAAACTTGTTTCGATCAATGGACAACAACACATAATGGTGATGTTAAACTCTGATCGGAGTCCCCTTTTGTCTTGTGAACTTTTGGAGGTCAGCTCGACATACATCAGACACATGTAAGTGCAGCTTGACGACTAACCCGAACTAGACAAGAGTAACTAGGATGATTTAGTAGCCTAAATTAAGTTTTCTTCTGAAAATTTGTAAGTTATCGGAACAGTAAAGCCGACAGTGAACAAAACGAGCAAGACAGCTTATAAGGGCACAGAGTGCTGATGTCTAGAATAATGAGCAGAAGACGGTTTCTCATTGTAATAAACGGCCTCCCTTGAAGGGGCACTTAAATGACCTGTCTTCCGACAGAGAAAGTGAGGTGACCTACCCCACATCGCTCGATCCAGGGTAAGAGGTCTCATCACATTCAAGATTGTATAAACCAAAAGGTTGAGCGGAGCGTCAGCTATTTTGATTGAAGCTAGGATAGCCCCGTTCACATTCGTCGAAGCAGATTCACTGTCAGGTGAATGGTTCCTTATTAGTTTAATCGGACTTCAGCTGTGCGATTGGACATCTGTACGTTTCAACCATAACTGTCCCGGATTTCCTCGTTTGATTGTTGATGCCCCAATAACCTGATTTATTCTAATGCCACGAATGTAACATATGATTGTCGCGTCTGATTCGCTCCCCGTCCTAAATACCGTGTATAGTAGTTACACACCATATATATATATATATATATATATATATATATATATATATATACAGCCTGTACGATCTAGCTCTGGAGTTGTCTCTAATACACACTAATGTTCACTATTTTTCTTTTTTGAACTGGGAATAAAGCTGCAAGATACAATGGGTTGTCGTGGCAGGGACGATCCAGTAGAGGCTTAGTTGTAAAAAAACTGGCCAGTCGAAGCAGTATCGAATGAAGCATGGACACTGACTACAACACTCACGATGTCATATAAATATCAACGTAAGGTAAATGCAGCAAATAAATTGACGGGGACGCTTAGTTCCTGGTCAATTACAACATATCTCTTCTTTGGTTTGGAAGTAAGGTGTTGCGATTTTCTCGTCTAATTGTTCGCTCTGTTTTTATACGAGTGCACTGGACAAATGTACGGTCATGTGACTATGGGTGGAAGGAGGAATTTCAATGATCAATAAACCAAATGTTCTTGCCTCACAGGATTGACAGAAACCAACCTAATGTCAGTCGGCAGATAACAGTTGACGATGCACACCATCAGACGATATTTTTCAGGTCGATGGTGTTGAGCATGTTCATATTGGAGATGTGTTTGTTCTACATCGGTTCCATTTACACACCTTCGGCTACGTGATGTTTTCGGTTGGGGGATTACAATTTGAATAGATCGTTCTTGCCCAGTCACTTATCTGCTTTCACAAACCAATCGGAGAATTTGTGTGGCTAATGGGTTAGCCGATCGCGGTTTTTCTGTAGCCTAATGAAACAAAAACGAATCTGATTTGGCATGAAAAGTGGCCTACTGAAATGAGTGGAAAAATACAAGAAAAACCTAATTGCACAAATTTGGTTTGGAAATTGCGAAAGTTTATACGTATGTGTCTGTTTTGGACGTGTCCATGTTAATTAACTACCCAATCAGTTCAATATAACCTACTGATAATGAGTAAATTTGGACACAACACGTTTGCCTTGAAAAATACAGGTAATGAATGGAACCCACCCTTCACCTGCCTTCTAACTAACAATTAGCGGATTTTTGAGGTGAATGGTTAACGAGCGACAGATAAACAGTGGTGCTCCCCACGAGTTTTATCTCAACAAGCTGCGCCCTATCATACAAAAGTTTCAGTTTTAATCCAAACAGTAGACTGTAACCTGTACCCACTAGCTGAGTTATGCTGATTTAATTAATCGCTCCGCCTGGGCACGCGGCTGCGACTTCAAACTCGTGTTAGAAATTCTCTCTGCAAGGTGCATCAAACAGTTTTTGCAGGTTACGTAGCCAACTGACTAGGTGACTGGCTGTGCAATGATTTCATTCGAACAGGTAAAGCATAGACAGAGATACTTGTATGGCGTAAGGTTTCCCTTGGCCCTGTCCATAACCCAAGTAGTAGGCCGGTAAGGTCACAGAGCACTCTGAAATGAACTTGCCACTCTGTCCTTTTTGAGTCGGTCGAACCTCACTCACACGGAACCAACAGTTTCACAAACTCACGCTCTACCAATGCCATGAAACGAAGTTTGTGAACACTGAGAGGATTGTCGGGCCAATAACTACATACTTATCACCATCCTGATAATAGTAATAACCTGACCGGAAGATACCGTGGCTCGGACCGCTGCTCACGTCAACAATGATGTGGAGAGTTGTAGGGACAAGTGGCCCAGGCCTCCGGTTTAAGCAACTTACATGATAGTCGATAACTGAACATAGTGTCACCAGCTGTCTGCCTACATCGGTAGGAAAGGCGACTTTTTGATCATATGAATGCACTCAGTTGAGCGGTTTGGTTTGTGGAAGAATAAGAACGTCACTTTCAGGTCTGTACATCTGGCATCAGAAGAAAGTATATTGCTGGTTTGCTTGTTTTCTAAAGGAGCGATTTAGTGCCAAAACCGAGAGGGGTACTTCACCTGCGGAAACAGTGACTATGACCCAAGATTCACACTGCCAAATGGCAGGTTGGCTGGTCGGTTTAACAAACTGGCTGCATGGATGATTAAGAAACACATGGTGACCTCGAACAGCCAGGGATTACGCAACTGTTTCGGGGTTCTCTGAAGTGGTACACAAAGCCCAAACGGAACTCACTATGTGCTCACAGCATTTTATCGATTGAAAATCATCCGACGCTTCACATTGAGTGGACCTATCTTCAGGACAGTAAAACAACCTTGTTGCAGTCACTCACGTCACTGTCAGCAGTTTTACTATCGTTGTATTGGTAAAATTGACTTTCTATGAGCTGGGTTACAAAAAGGGCGATTTTTTAAGCCAACTTTTGGCGAGGGGCTTGAATGAATGGAATAGCTGTTCGCAGCGTGTATTTGGTTCGACCTCGGAGGTGACACTCGTTTGTGCCGTGGGCAGCGTTATCAACAGTTGTGCCGGAGTAGCACAAGGGTTTTGAACAAACGTATGCTGACAGACTAGTCCGCCGGTGGAACGCCACCAGCAGTCCGAGAACAGCCTTAGATTATTCTCATCACCTGGCCTACGCAGTCCGTAAACTTCTAGTCAACGAGATCAAATCGAAAAGAGGAAGGGATTCGAACGAATCGTGATTAGCAGTGAAAAAGCCGGCTTCGGAATTAACAGCCTTGAAGATGGGGAAGACGAAGAATACTTGCAGCGCTATTTGTCACAGATGCGAACAGTATGTCTGCTGAGCAAAAAAAAACAATACTGCTGGGATAGACAGCCTTCTGGGTCATCTGATAGAATCTAAATGACGTTGGATTGGGTGGATAACTGGGTCAAAGTATGAAATTTCTTAGCCTCCTACCGGACTTCTTATCTTGGCTGATAGAGCACTTGTCGCGTCTGGACATCCTTTTTCACTCATAGCCCACATTTTTCTCAGTGGGTTCTTCCCTAAAATTAGATGGACGTTTCGCTGATTCTTTTATGGGTGTGTGGGAAATCCTGTAATAAATACAGTAATACAGTAATAGATACAGTCGGCATTACAACATTTCCAATTAAGCGTGATGTCGATGGCAGCTGGAAACGTTGTCTGATTGACACATGAATGTTGATTAGGACCTCCGAGACAGGTCGAGATCACTGAACTCATTAAACCCGCAAGGCGATATTTTAGATTACTGATGAGTAGTCGGGGATTTGGTTTATTTTCAAGTTAACCATCACTCACATTTGATCGCAGTCTTCGCATTCAGATAGATTTTCCAGCCAGCCTCTTTCGGAAAGAAGCACTAGACTCGAGTTTCGCTCTCATGAATGTTGAGTTTATTGGTTGGACTAAACCGGGGAGGATCGTTCAGCCATGTTCAGTGATACTGCGAACAATGAGCAGATTTATGGCCAAAGCTGCTGGTCTTGTTATGAGACGGTCTTCTGTCGTCTTTCCAGGTGCGCGCCAGGTTATATTAGGAGCAGATCATAATGACCATGCTAAAACTGTGAGTGAGTTAAACCACACTGAGAATGCAACAAAGTATGAGGTGTTTCTGGTAATGAGGGAGCGCAAATTGCAGCTGGAGCAAGTTGACACCATATAGCTGAACCGAGTCCAACTTGTGACAGTCGGTTATTGAGTGACGTGACACAAAAAGCGCGGAATTGATTACAACCGCCCTTGAATCATAGAGCCATTGGAAACGGACTGGACAATAAATCCCACACTGAGACTAGGTAGTTTTGACTGTTTGGCCCCGAAGGAAGTTCCATTTTACTTCAGCAGTATGCTGAACTTCAAGTGAAAGATGTGCTGAAAGAATAAACCAACGAGGGAACTGGCAGCCTGTTTAATTTCCTTTGCCGTAGCTGATGAGGAAGCCCAGTAAAAAGTTTATATTTTGTGTCGACTTTAGAGCGTTCAATGGAACTACGGTCACTTTAGTCGTGGTCGCCCTTGCAGTGTCAGAAGTTTTCAATGGACTGCCCCAGGTCTAGATGTTGACAGTGTTGGAGTTTCGGCCGGAATTTCAAACACGCAAACAGATCGAAACAAAACAGTTATCATTGTTTGGGAAAACAGTTTTACTGTTGTTGATTCTTATATAACTTGGACATCACCCACAACTGATCGCACCTGCCGCACTCCCATAGAATTTGCACTCGGCCCCTTCGGGGTAGAACCACTAGACTCGAATTCCCTTCTCAGTTGTATCTCGTCACTAGAGACTGCCCTTGCCACGGGCGGGACTGGAACGTGGACCACGCTTTCACGAGGCAATCGTGTTGTCCACTGCGCCACTGACCTCATATTAGGCACGACTGAATGACTGAATCATCGTATGTGAATGCTCAACCGCATTCATTCGTGAGTAACGCTCTGATTGCTCGATCGCTTCGAGAGGAGACACAGTAATTGACGCATTATCATCATTTTACTTTGCGCTGTTTAGGTTACCGCATGCCTAATTTCCATTCGGGCTAATAATGCTCAAAGTGCTGGACAGAATACTCAACCCTTATGCCTGCGAAGATGTCGTCCATTACTATGCCAATTGGCCAGAACATACGACACCAATTTCAGCTGCGGTATAATGGTCCCAAGTCAAGGCTAACGAAAAGATCGGTGGTGTTGCTTGGCGTCAATTTTTGTGAGGGCGAGTTCCACCCACTGCCTGGGAAGCTGTTGACGACTGAAGCACTTCCGATATCCACACTGAAGAAAAAGGTTGAGGCAGTAGATTGGTGGCGCTGGTTTCCACAGTATCTCCTTTGAAAATTTACACCCCGAGATAAATTATATAAAATATTGAAGAATCAACGGTTTCTATGTCCAGAAGGAGCCAATCAAGCCTTTGCAAATCTACACCAGTTGGCAAGGAATGAACAACCGATTGAAAAATTGCCAGAGGCAAAACAGAACTTCATTGCCACAACAGATGCTAGTAGTGTAGGGATCGGAGGTTAACTGGATCACAAAACGACGTTGTTGAATGTGCTGGCCGGGTAATAACGCCTATCGAACGGAATTGTTCACCGTCCAACGATAGTGTGGGCCATGAAGAAGGGGGGCCATACTTGCTGAGCCGAAGTCTCCAAACAAACCCTTGTAGTGGACTAAAACAGCTAATGGCTTTCGAGAGAAGCTTGCTACTTGAGTCATGCATCTGTAAGAACACATATTTGCAAACTGCTATATCTAGAAAGCGGACTGTGTTTCCAGCCTATTCTCCTGAGCGCAACACATGGAGGTATTCCATAAGGACGCCGTCGGGGTTGGTAGTTTTGATCTTAAAATGCTGTAAACAGCATAGAAAACATAAATTGATCCGAGAAGGACAAAGCGAAAGACATCTGTGAATCGAAGCTTTCTGAGTGAGCAGAATTGCGATCAAAAAACGCCTAGTGTACAATGCACCAAATTTAAGGCAAAACGAAAGTGCCGAGAATACCGGCAGAATCACGAGGAACACTTGTGAAGAAGCGTCATGATCCAACTCAAACGGATGTCAGTGATCTTACGAAATTCCGGAGCAAAAGGCTCGCCGACTGGGAGTGAGAGTAGACTTCACCAGTCACGTACTGGCGTGTTAACAATATAAACCCCTGAACGTTCGTAGCTATTCAGATGGTTATCGCATTCAACCACTACAAGTCGGTGAAATTAATGTACTGTGGTTGGTTGATTTGATGGGCCCTCCCAACCAACCGTGTACGACCACCAGTACATTGTCTTTTCACAAGGTCGACTGAATCAGTTGCCATGCCTGGTCTGCGTATAAGCACTATGTGCACGACCCTGATTAGCCGTGTCGTTGTGACTCACGAAAGTACACGAAATAGATAGCCTTTTCGAGGCTTCTGCTGTGAAAATGAGGTGTTTCGTCACGGTTTGGAGAATTTAGGAAGCGAGAAACTTCACATAGCAACACAACCCACAATAAGACGGACTGATGAAAGGAATCAACCACACAATTAAACAGTGGTCGGCTGATGAAAGAAGGAACTGGGAATCGACGTTGAAGTTAAGTCTGCTGGCCTACCGCAGTTTGCCACAAGGCAACACAAAAAGCGGAAGTTCGACATAGTATGCTAATGAACGCCATGGCTACCAGGTGATGAGATATTGTTCTGCTGTGGAATCGGCTGATGAAGGCGCGCAAGTTAGCAGGAGTGCGAAGGTTCAGAATATTTCACCAGAACTAATAAACATTGACATCGGGTCCATAGAGGTCAGCCAAGTGGACGGTACGAAATCCCAGGGTGTGTCAGCATCACCAGTGTAGGCACACAGATCACTGAAAGAACGAAGAGGACCTGGGCCACTTCTAATGCGGTTGTGACATTTATTGATGAGAAAGGTGCGTGGTGAAAAGGAAAGGTCACACTATGCTACCCGAGGGTAGTGAGGCTGATGTACGTATCAAGAAGTCGAAGTGATCGGTGAGGAAATATGAGAAGCACAAGATCTCAATCCGACAGGAAGTGGAGTTTTCTATACAAGAGGTTGCCATTGACAAGTGTATTGCTCCGGGATCATCACTGTGTGCAAATGAGTGTGTTCGTGATGTTGAATCATACGCCGCTTAAAGGGAAGTGAATGCCTGCACCATTCGCGTTCTCTACTCAGCAACGATTTAGTCCACTTTGATAATACTCTTATGAGCCATTTTTAGTATTTTTCTGAAATTGACGAAATCAGATAAGAACTGTTGTCCTTCCTATCGCTATGAAAACACTCCCCAGTGTCATCAACAAGATTAATAAACGGCAAACATCCTAACCAGATACAGTAGCTTCTCGATCGTTCTGGCCTGCTGATGTTCAGTGGTATGATCCTGTAAGAGCTAGTGACCCATCCTAGAGGTTCATGACAGCGGATGAAATCCTGAAATGCTGTAAAATCCCTTACTGGTTATGTATTTTTAATATTGTCAGTTTTCTTCTCGTTGTCATTCTGATAACACATATTACAGTTGCACTGCATTGCGTTGTTTGTATGCATACTCAGACATTGTCGGGAAGCAATATTACAGCAAAGTCTGGATAGCACACTAGAAATGGTTTTGACTGTTGTGAATCACCGATTGAGATAGCGAGAACTTGAGGGCATGACGAGTGGTTTGGGTGCTGTGAGAGTATTGCTTGACCTGTAATTGGTTTGCGGGATGAAGCTGTACAAACCTAGGAGTCAAAGATCCTCACGCAGGACCGTGCACTGGCGTCAAGGCAGGATGTATTGTTCATCATGCTTTGCAGCAGTGAATAGTCACTCCTGATGAATCGTCAAGTAGAAACGTGCGACAAAACCTGGGTAGTTGTTTAGGCAGTATTCGTGGCCAAGAACCATGCCAAACAATGAAATAGGTAATGAGTTGTTGGGATGGACACTAACGTTGCTGACAGAGTTTGAACCGCTGACCATGTCGGACGTTCATCAACTAACCGCTTTTATAACTCCCACTAACCTATTCAATATAGGTCAGAAGATTACCAATGTCGGGACGTGTTACAAATTAAATACGACCTGTTAAAGAGGTAACTGGCCTGGGCGCGTACATAACATGTTCAACACGTCACTTAAACACATGTGCGGACAAGTGTGTGAAAAAGGTGATGAGGAGTTCGGTTGATCAAACAGCGACCTGTCAGTTTTGGATGGAGTTACTCGAATTTCTACATTGTCACCAACTATTTTTGAGCATTGTGAGAAAATTCTTTATGACATCTCGCGAATATTTAGTTGTCCAGTACCTCAAAAAGAGGAGAGATGTTGGCTGAAGCAGAACGGTCAGCAAATCCCATTTTCGAACGCCGGTTTGCACATCGGCAACGCCAAGACTTTCTGAAAAAACTTCCATTACACTGCTGCTAATTAGCAGTAGTCCCGAGGCACCATCGACGCATTAGCCTGTCCTGTCTCTTACGTCATGTCATCCCCCGATCGCAAACGGGAGGCAACCGATCTCTACCTTGTAGATTACAGTGGCGCTCTCAATCCCATCGAGAGGTAGCTAGTTTTTTCTCTTTGAAGGAGGATGATAGTCAGACGACTATCCCGGTGCAAACAGTTCGTTCTGGTGACCACCAGAGAAGTGGTGTACACACGCCGAAGAATCGAACCCACGACCTGTGTATAAACGACTGATTGTAGCCTAAACACTTATCTTCAGGTTGACCATCACTCACATTTGATCGCAGCCTTCGCATCCAGATAGACTTTGCAGCCAACCTCTTTCGAAAAGAAGTACTAGACTCGAGTTTCGCTCTCATTAGAGCTCATCAGTAGTGCATATCCTTGCCACGGCCGGGATTTGAACTCCGGACATTCCAATCATGAGGCAACCGTGTTAACCACTGCGCCATTGACCTCACATTAGGCACGACCGAATCATCAAATCTGAACGCTCAACCACTCTCGCTTGTGAGCAATGATCAGGTTGCCCGATCGTCTCGAGAGGAGACACAGTTACTGTCTGTTGATCCCAATATAGCGCCTGTCAGTCAGCACTCAGAATGACCATCTCTTCCGGCTGTGTCAGTGAACGTGC
>QNGE01000469.1:250072-264768 GCA_008508345.1 Paragonimus westermani
ATTACCTTGTTTATCAGATATTATGAATCTTAGCCATGGACACTGTCATAGAAAGTACACAGGTACTGCGCGCTCTTATTCGATGCAGCCCTGTGTATGGTTACCCAGTGATACGCAGCACGCCGAAAAATATGACAACACTAGATACACGGTATCAAACCGTCCGTACACGGTCTTGACTGTGAACTGATAACCACTCCCTTCTCTCTTCCACTGCCTGGATTTAGCGTTGTTTACCGAATCAGTGCAAAGGTGATCACCACTGATCACATGATTCCTGTCTTATGTGACTATCATCCCTTTACTGTCAGGTTGTTTGTTCACACGACTTTACAGCTTGTGTTACTGACTGTTCACATCATGCACTTTATTCTTGTGATATTAATGAACTGAATAAAATCGGTCTACAATTGTGTACGCCATTTTGTGAAATACCTGAAGTGCCATTTTCTACAAAAGCAATTGTTAACGGACACAGCTCAATGCACCCCACTGGTACTGGTTATTTTCGTACTCATCTTTTCACCGAACTCAAAACAACTTTTGGAACAGGTCCAATTTTCAACCAGTTCCAACGGATTACCATTGACGTCGTTGTCAGTGCTACAATGGGAGAACAGTACGCTAACTTGGTGCAAGTTACACCCCACGCTGACTTACTACTAACGTTCACACACTCGAAGTGCGTCGAACAGCCACTGAACTACTTGTATATGCTCACAGAAAACAACAACGTTACCAGCAATGTCTAGTTCTGTTATCCACTTGTCTGAAGTTGGAGGTTCACTATTAGAAAAAGTAATATTCATTTTCCTACATTACCGCTGGCAAAGTTGAACACAGAATGCGGAAAAAGACAATTTTGTACATGGTGCTGACGAAAAATCCAGAAATTTACCATCCAACTGACTGTCCGCAACTACGAGATTGGACCAAACATACATCGTGCACGTTTTTCCAACCATGACCAGATAACAGTCCACTGAGGCAAATCGGAACTCCTGTATGTGTTTTAACAGGCAAACAATAATGGCCATAGATGAAAATGCTAAATTTGAACAGTTTAATGAATTTAGAGCGTCCGAACAAAATAGCGTCAGCTTTATTAGTAGCCGAAATTAATGGTTGACTCCATCAGACACAAATTCCGGTTACTCATTACGATGAGTGCATTTTCTAACGGTTAAACGTCTGGGAGACGGAACTGGTGCAATCAAACACTACGAAAAACTTTGTGCGATCAACGGAAACAGGAGAAGCAGTCAGGAATTCGGACGTCATTATTGCACCAAAAAGTGTCATCAACGTGGTCGGTTGATAAGTGATGTCTTGCCCAATCAGACCAAACGGACAATCTGCTAATTGAAACGGGCATCCTGGATGAACGATGGCCTTGAGTGTTCTTTAGAACACATCCATTATTTCCATTAGGATCGATTTTGCTTGCAATCCAGTGTTTATTTTGATTTCATAGGGTTATCACTCAACAACACCGATGTTGATAGTTAATCGAATTACTTAGAAAAGTAGATGTATTTTACACCCACAAATAGTCTGGTTACCACCGTGGATGCTACGGTGCATATGAAAATTTCCCAGACTTAAGGGTCTGGGAGATGTTAAGCTTACAAGCACACAGTGATGTGTCGTAAACCTATGACAGTTTTGTTCACCGTGACACTCATGATTAAAGGTGTACTTACTGCAAGAATTTAGAATTACTTGCCAGAATCACAAGCTGAGGTGATGGCCGAAAGTAGACCGTCTTAAGCTGGTGATTAGCAGACGTATTTGGTATTGGTTTGCAAGGTAGACATTAATTTAACTGTCAACATTTCCTGAAGAACACATTTTCGTGTCTGCAAAACAGAAAAGGAACCTTATATGCTTATTTACCGAAAGAGTTTAAAAAATAGTCAAACAGCACGCCGACAAACGGAACTAAAACTGGTAACGGCTGCAATGTTAAGAATTGAATGTGAACGCCGCCAAAACATGAATAGAGGTGAAGAAGGCAACTTTTGCTCCACCGTGTATCATTCATATGTGGCAAAGATGCATGTCGCTTAGTGGATAAAATCATTCATTCAGTTTCATGTTCATCTGTATTTTTTTTTGTGTGTACACAGATGACGAAGGCACCTCACCTGGTTGTTATCCTGTCGGTTATGTAACATCATAAGTAGGCTTGTACTTATCCATCCATTCTGTCTGTGGTTGTCCAGTGTACACATTCTGTGTGTTTTAAGTTTGCGACTAAGGAGAGTGAAGGAACTGGCGACATGTCATAAGTTGATTTGTTCCGTTATGATGAAGTTCTGAACACATTCTTTGAATTCGTTTCATTGGACGGATTATGTCCGTTGAAGGTTACAATATTCTCAAGAGAGACTCAATAATCGATGTTGACTTAGAGATGACTAAACGCGAGTGGTTGACGGCGATACGCCCTCTCATATGGTCGAAAATGACCATCACTGAAGTACTGATGAGGTCTCCAAAGTGAAATGTAGCATTTTCCACAACCTTTTGAAAGACGTTCGAACGGAAAGAGTCTGCATTCTCAAGATTATCGAAATAAAACTACTTGATCCGAACTTATGTAACTAAGTGCGGTTCACTTAGACGTTACATTCATCAGGACCTACAACCCACCCGATTGATGGCAGGTTGTTGGCTTCTGTCAGCGGCCATGAGTGACGACGCAAACCAATTAAATCCTCGTTGGTTGAATGACAGTTAGCCTGGTTTGTTTGTGATTGGTCCGAACGAAACATCGGTCCAACTATATCGCCTTTCTATCTAACTGTAGTGCCCGCAGTATAAATGTCAGGATCTACATCTTGGATTTCAGCTTAAAGCCTTTGTCGAAATACATGGTGGACTTCTGGATACATAGAGCATGGTTAAACAGTTCCAATGGAAACAGTTCCGGCAACTTTAAGGTGAACGCTCATAGCTTGACGCTATGGTTAGGTAATCAGGTGTTAATTAGGCATCATATGCTGGCGCTTTGTTGGTACAAGATGCTAACTGAATCAATCTCATAACCATTAAAGTCAAAATGTTCTCCTTCTGGTGTATAAATCAGGACCACTTAATATGCTGGATAGAGACTTCCGAGGTGTTGCAAGTCTATCTTGACGGTTAACTTAGCTCATTGGTCCGTTGTTATTTGTAGCTATCTTGACAAAAAGCAAGAGTTTTCAAACGAAGGTGACAGCCAGTTTCGCTGTTGTGCGTAATATTTTATTCGGAGATAACCCAGAAAACAATGCAGAGGGCAACAGGTCGAACTAATAAAATGAATGTCACCCACACTTCATCAGCGTTTCCTGGTCTGCCAGAATTTTTAGTTGACCCAATTAGAAAGTAACCGCCAAATCCTTGGTAGAACTTATCAATGATACATATCTGTGACTGGACCAGAATTTTAGCTCCGTTTCACGTTACTGTAATGCCACCACATTGATCACTACTCCAGTGACCATACGTCAAACATCACCGAAGTCAAACGCTTAGGTTAGTTCAAAAAGTGTTTGCGTGTGTGACTTGGAGCACATAAAATTCTCATCTATCCGTCAGTAGGCAGAATTAGTTTTTGAGGGAATGAGCTTAGCTTCACTGTTGTAGAACTGAGCACCTACACCTCCAATAAGGAGCTCAGTGCCAAAATGATAGTACAGTTGACAACTGAGTGAGGGGCTACATTATTGTACAACTGCTTTGGTATTTTCCGGATGATCTGGGCTGACTGGTAAACTGTGTGAAGCAATGAAGTCGCGTGACTTGTGGGTGACGGAATTCAACTCAAAGCTTCCGAAACCTTTCCAGATAGCTGCGTAACTCAGCAGATTTGAGTTCATGTCACGTAGGGAGCAATCGTTTCTCGCGTTTGACTCGAATCTAGAGTCCGAATTTATCTCACTGAGAACTTGTAAAAATATGTCACATATGTATGGATGTATTCACTACTATGAAATTGATCGAGTAATACTCGTACTGGGACGCTGGCAATGTCGCAATAATGTGGCTGAACCTTTTGAACGACAAACATATGGCAGTCAGTCTTGAATTCACCACGCTCTGCTAATTATTCGCCGTCTACTCTAGGCCACCGCTTGTTCGCCAACTAATTCCGAATACAGCATAGATTAACATTACTACCAAAAATCTCTTCAAACTACATCATGGAAACGTGCCGATTAACCGTAAGTCGGCCTTCCATGGACCGCGCAGGCCAAGTTTTCAAGGTGACAACTGCAGAAACAGCGAACCCTGACCACCATAACTATTTGCTGGGTGTGTTCAGGCTTCCATTTGAGGGTAACCCACCAACGCTGTAATCCATTCGGTGACTATAATTCTCACCTCATTTATGGTAGTGTCGCTTTCACCTAAGATATTTTCCAGTTCAACAAGAAGAGAGAGGTTGCCATCGAGATCTACCATACATCAGGATTTATTCAACTAGGTCCTGAGCCGCTGAAACGTTATAGGACGGTTGTAATATAAACGCCGAACACTATGTGAAACCAATTTGAATGATTCACAGGCATGGAGTTAAGGGGTTCCTTTAGACAATAAGCAAAGCTGCAAGCGGCGCATGAAAGCGTTCACGCACAAGCGCATGACGTGAAAACATGTCAGTCTAATCAGTGGGAAAACGTTTTCCATTTACGGGAACCAATACTTACGGTATGGTGGAGGAGCAAACGGACTTGGAAGTCACATGATTGCTCACCACAAGTCTGTTTGCTACTGGATTGTACCGCATAGTGCAAATTGGCCGCTAGGCCGAAACTACGGTCGCCACCGTGGTCACATCGTTTGTGAGGTGAAGAACAACACATTAACGTAAGAGGTAGATGGTCAAAGGCAGTGGGCAATAATGAGGTTGTACATTTAAATCTCTCCCGAACTTGTACTTTACAGGTACGAAAATACTCACTGTAGTCGTTGTTGCCCTAAATGGTGATGAAACGTACCTGAATTTTGGCTGTAATAAAAAGTCACTGACTCCGCCAGCTGCTAAGCCTCTGCTGCCAACGAGTTATTTACCTAACCCTTTTCAGCGTACCGTTATACCCGTCAAAACATCGCATTTCTAGCGTTCAAAGAGGCGATGCTGGTGAAAATCTATCAGCCTGTGTTCTATACACGAACATTGTTAAAACACCAGAATAATTTGGCGTTGCTACGTTCGTTTAATTTTTTGTTGATCTAGATTAAACCTGTCTCTCTCTGTTTACCCCGAACCACACCTATTTTCCAAATTTTATGCGTGCAAATTGGGGGAGGGGAGGAAACAATCTGGACGCATCTCGCAATACTCATGCTCTCCAATTTATTGGTAAATGGCAAAACACTGAACAAACTTTTTAACCACTAATTTAACACTCGCATTATCGGTATAAAAGTGACCGTGGCTGAACGTCTAATTATGACAGAGCCATCTGACTAGTGTGAAGTTAATGACTTAGTGATTGGCGTAATCACTTCGCAAACAAACAGACTGGGTTTTAACTGTCGATCTGATTAGGCATGTTATATATGGGTGATGGGAACGATGCCCTCGTTTAGTGTTTCACAGAAGAGCACAGATTACCTGTACCTGTCGGTACCCACTGGTAAACCGGATGACTTCGTATAGATTTGTGAATTATGCGGATACCAGACGCGACCTAGTCACAGCCATGTGCATTTCGTGAAGTACCGTCCAAGACCACCTTCATTAAACGCCAAACAATCATTATTGGCGTCCCACTTAAAGGAAAGTCTAACATGAATTGATCAATACAGGGTTTAAACGTTTCTAAGTCGGCCCAATTTACAATTCATTTGTATGAGGTTTTGTTTGAACCTCATCGTCATGACGTTGCTCAAAGAAGTACTGCTGTGCTTTACAACCAACCATTGTAGTAACTCAGATGTTGCTTGTGTCAAGTCTTATATACTGTGTGTTGCATGGTAATTGATTGATCGCGTACGTATACACCCATCCAGAGTGATTGAGAGCTAAAGGAACAAAGGATGGATCAAGCACGAGTGTTGCCCACTTGGCAACACAGGTGGTCTGCAAAGGGCCGCGATGTCTATCAAGAATGGCAGGAAGTGTCCTGTTGATCCGGAATAAGGGAAGTGTAAGGAGGCGCACCTCCTAACGAAACAGCCAGGACGCATCAGTTCGATCGACCGGTCAACCTCGGATTGTGCGGTCGTGGGTGGTGGTGTGGTTCCACTCAGCCAATCAGATTGCAGCCGTGCGGTCGAACACCCGTGCACCGTCTGGACGGTGTCTTCTCACGTTGCTTTGTGATGCCGTTGTGACGTGATTTGTTCTGACGCCGTGACTGCCATATATGACTGTTTAATTTAGTCGTAAACTCATCTTGAAATGGGTTAGACCATTCATTGCTTTGACATTATTAGCATTCTAGGTTGTAAGCTGCTGAAGGAAACGATAGAGTCACTTATTTTCTGTGTCAAATTACTTTATCGCGATTTATCAAAAACCACAGTAATTGCTTTCGACCGACCGACGCTCAGGCACATTTGTTTATGCCCGAAAAACACGACAGAATTGTGAGGTATCATTTCGGATGCGTGATTATGAATGTGACTTGCAAAAACTATCATTTGTGGCTGCTGATGTGGTATTCCCGTGTTTCACACAGCAATCCTGCCTACCGGGAGCTGGACACTTCACGGAATGTTATTCAAACGCCTTTTTACGACTGTCATTTCTCCGCAGTTTTCAGCCTTTTAGTAACACGGACCGGAGGTTAAAAAACGCATGATTTTGGAAACAAGACTTATCAGATAACTCACGGATCATAATGTGGTGGATTGTCAGGTCGGAGGTGCGAGTTTTCGAACGCTCGGCCGAATACCTCAACGCGGGGGAGGTACGTTCGAAAACCTGCCGCGATCGGATCAAGGACAACGTGCGCGACCGGATGAGTCATCGCTCGACTGGATCGGACCAACGGGCGAGGCAGGGCAGGCGAAATACGACAGACGGCCAGATCGGAGGCGTGGTTTTTCCAACATTTAGAGGAACATCTCGACACGATGTTGGAATACGGTCAAGGCCAACACTGGGTGGATGGCGGACAGCACGAGCAGCCGGACGAGCCATCGCGCAACGAAATCGGACAAACAGACGAGGAATGGCAAGCGGAAAACCCTCCGATAGAAGGCACCGGTCACGCACGTAAACCGGTTAGAAGTGCACACGACGTGTGAACGGAAACCGGGGGGTGCTGCGGGTTGGAATTACGACTCATAAACGAGAGAGCGCGCGTTGCATGTGACTAGCGATTTGGACAATAAAGATTGTGCTTTGTTGGACGCCTTCTCGCTACAATAAGACAGAACGGACTACAGCACAGCCGGCCAAGGGAGTAGGTCACCGATGCTAGAGCGTCTTTAGTGAGGTACGAGGTTGGGTCTAGAAGGAGGTCCCATCGATGTTTAGAAAAATCATTGGAGCGGTTGAACATCATTCGAACTGTGACAACCAAAGTGTCGCTACTTTACGGAATGAACAGTGGTGGAAAGTATGAGGTGGTTCCAGGTTTCTTGTGGTGTTATTTTCTTCATTTGTCTACGGCTTTGATTTCCTACACGGGAGTATTGATTCGCTAATCGTTTGCTTTGTGAGCGGTATCAGGATAACCGTCAATCACTTTCCAGGTTATTCATGGGTGCGACTCAGTATCAAGAATATTTTCTTTACGAATGTAGATAATGACACTTCATCATAATCCATAAGCACACGCCAATGACTGTTACTGGTGCTTAGCCGCCATGTAATTATGAGAACCAAAAATTTTAAATTAAAAATAAAGCGATCTCAAAGTGGAATGCATCATATTAGACGTCGGTCTGAATTCAAACAATCAACAGAAAAGTGTGTACATCTAACTAGCAAGCACCGAATTTTAGATGAAAGTAAAGCGGTACTTTCAAAACGGCAGGTTTTTTTTTGTAGATTTAACCACCCTGCATCACCCCTAGTTTAGAGATAATTCAGGTGAACAAAAGCAACATCCAGACAGCGGAACCCGAATTCATTCTTCCTCAACTTCTCCAACGGTATACTTGACCCACTCAGCCGTACTTGGCGTCAACATATCAAGTAGTTAAGGTGAACTTTACCCTTCCTTAATTCAACGGTCCTCATGACTAACCATTGATGTTAAGGTTTCTAGTTCTGTACACCATCAGCTTGGTTTCTTACTACATAAGAGTAGTCCTACTTTAAGAGACGCACGTTTTATTAAACGAAAACAAATGGCGTATGTAAAAATGGCTATCCTTTAACCTCGTTCTACCGTGTCAAATTTTACGGTTTTTTAAATACAGTAGTCACGTACCATGGACTAGAGATCTATATGATCACTGCCCACCGAAATTTAATTGTGTTAAACTATTCCATAAAAAGTAAGTTATAAATTCCCTTACTTTGTCTACGGCACAGCAAGTTGGTTTACGCGTGGTAATCCATTCTGTTCAGAGGAGTCTGAGTGATTCCACAACGACAATTTTTCATAACGTGGGGCCACGTGCTATTAGAAAGTACTGCAATAAGTTCTGTTTCGGCAGTGTGCACATAATACGTGGTGTGCACAACAGTGAGAAAAACAGTCATGTTGAGCACTCTGTGTTAATGGTTTTTTTTCAAACTGAAAAG
Source organism: Paragonimus westermani (assembly GCA_008508345.1). Taxonomy (NCBI): domain Eukaryota; kingdom Metazoa; phylum Platyhelminthes; class Trematoda; order Plagiorchiida; family Troglotrematidae; genus Paragonimus; species Paragonimus westermani. The sequence continues at coordinate 258,771 of QNGE01000469.1, forward strand.
TTTGGCTGGCCTAGTCTTCTAGACATCTAGACGTGAGGTGTTCTGAGAGCCGGATATACATCATCACCTGGCCCACTTTGAACCTGCCAGTTCTCATTAATGGCGGTTCAGGAATGAGAAAAATGCTATATGGCCGACATTTCATTTTTCGTTCCTTTTGTCCACTTCAGGTCAAGAGGATGCGAAATACCATGTTTTGAAAAGGGATGGGAATCGGACTTCCCAACAGCTGCAACTAATTACCTAGCAAACAATTAATCATGTTCTTGTGAGACGTTGCCCGGGCGCAGCCTATTGGCAAGTTGAAGAAATGAATGAAGAAAAAACTCTCTCAGCTTCAAAATATGTCTGTACCACTGTATTGGCTGAATTACAGAGCATGTTAAAGATTAAAGCATGTACACATAAGACCAAATAATATTTTTCGCCCTAGATTGGGCAGGTACTCACGATTTGGTTCTCATCATTACTACTTTGTTGTTAACGACTTCCTGGATAAACAGCAATAGCACCCAACTATAATACAACTTTTATAAGTTTGAGTAGTTTGCGTTCAGTTGACCTCCTGCAACCTACACCTGTGTCGGTACCTAAGCCATTATGAACTCGAGCGAGATACTGATTTACCAAGCCAACGGATACTAAACAGTCAATTAGTGAACAGTTAGGCTGCGAAAACAGTAGGGGATTGAACAAGTTTGATCTTCATGATCACTCTGTTGTAGGCAGCTCCCATGAAGGAAGAACAAAAGTGGAGATAGTCGCTCGGAACGATAAGCTCAATTCCTTCACACGCTTACCAAAGCTATGTGAATTGCGTCAGTTCTCCACATTCATACGAACAACAGATGGATAACAGTCTGAGGTACAGATGGCAATTGGGTTAGAATGGGTTGTGTCATCAGAAAGACTGTTTGAATGCGAGCTATTCTTCTGGCTGACGGATCCCTTCGGTCTGTATCCACTGAGAACATGTGGAACTGTTTGGGGCAAAAGTTCAACCAGCCTACATGTACCCGAATTTGACAGATGTAGGAATCGCTGTGAGAATGACACGACTCGAAGTGTCGGTCTCCTTTATGATGAGTGTGAATGAAGCCGAGCCCTGAATAGTTAGTGTTTTAACTGAGTTGATCGATGAATTATGGGGTTGTCTGTGCAAGCCAGAATAATGAAAGTAGGCTGGAAGTCAGTCGCAGTTAACTGTAACGTTTGCCTCCAGACAGATATTACAGCCGGCCTCTTCTGGGGTTGGTTGAAATAGTTTTCAAATTCATAGGCAAATTCATAGGCCTCTGTGGTTTACGTGTAAACGCTACTTGATTTGCGATGTATGTTTTATGAGCGGATTTGCAATGTGATCCATTAGGTTGATCGGGGGTGGAAGTGAAACTTCAACAAATTCGGAGGAACGTTAAAATTCCCTATTTAGAATATCAACAGTAGCGTTTTTGAGTCAATCAAAACCCGCTGTTGAGTAATCACCTGGCAACACCAAACTTTTGGAACCATTTGGATAGACTATATGGATGAGTGAATATAAAGTCGACTATGGTGGTGCGTAACTATGCCGAAGAAAATGTTCACCCCAGAATTGGCTTACAAGTGTACAGTTGGTTTTTATGCTTGTTATGACCAGTGATGTTTCAACAAAAGTTACGACAGAAGAGAAAAGTGACAGCCTTGTGCATCTTTACGTTTGCCTTAACAAAGTGTACATGGTGAGCAAGGTGTGTGATACTGAGTGCGTCCGGTCATCTGGACCAAAACGATGAATGAGCGGAGAGTGGGTTTATATTCCCTGCCCTGTGGAGTGTTCGCTGTTTAGTTTGAATTGACCGTACGGCGATGCCCACTGTTCTCAAAGGATTAGGGAAAGCATAGTCAAGTTAATAGTAGATGGTGTCAACTGCGGTCATGATCGCAAGACGAATATTGCTCGGCTACGTTCCACCAAGTGGACAGTATCGTGTTGATGAACAGAATTCATTGTGTCAATTGACAATTATCACACACTAATGATTGATGGTATGTTGCAGTTGAAGGGTCGTATGCGCGAAAGAAACGAGTGAGTAGTTCAATGACTCGGTTGTGAAGGTGAGATCGGCGGATGATCCAACAAACAGCTCATTCTCATCACACAAGTTGGGACATCTAAACGAACATGTAATACTGGCATGCTCGATGAACTGCATGGCAATCCTGCATCGCTTCTGGTCTCCCTTCATTAACGGCTGACGAGGACAGAAGTACGTCTCGATACATGTGTGTAATGAGAGTGAACGGAATTTAGCATTGCAATAAAGTAGGTTACCACACGTCCTGTGTTATGAATCACACAGAGGCAGAAATATTAGTATTCCTCGAGGAAAGGTCGTACATTACAATTAAACTGTGCAAGTGAGTTGGTTATCTAGTACACACCATAAACTGTTCATTACAGCAAAAGGTCGACTATACTGGATCATTTTCTGACCTTGCAGATTTCATTATGACGACAAGAAGTAAGAGTGATTTAAACGTGATGGACTGTTCGGATTTTATTCACATGTGCAGAATCACAGCTGCATAATCACATGTGGGTGAACTTAACTTCAGCTGTCTTAAGCAGTCACTGAATTTTCGGTGCACAATTGTGTTGTAAACCCTCGACAGAGTACACTGGTTCGTCCACACTATAGTGACGCGTTTAGTAGTAATCGAATTCCCCTCCTCGTACTGATTAGCACGGAAAATCTTGGCTCCGGAAATAACGCGAATGACCTCGCTAATTGTGTCCAAGACAAACCAAAAGATGCGTGCTAAAAGTACTTCCGCTTCGCTCCAACGTGTGTAACAAGGAAAGCATTGCAAGGCATTTTGTACGGTGTATAGCGACCTACAAACATTCGGGAATCAGAAATTCAAAGGACAGACATAAAATATTAGTTAAGATCACTAAGCCACCAATGAACCTAGCGGAATAGAGGCCGAACATGTAAAACAATGGTGAAGGTTACCTCTCGCTTGTTCACTACATTTCTGTTCACTCTGACTGGATAAAATCGATTTTGGAGGAAGGATGCGGTTTTGGATGAAAAAAGGATTCCTCTAACGAACTGTCACGTGGTTGAATGAACAGTGGATGATCAATGAGTGAAGATAGGAAGTGATCCGTTCGATAAAGGAATTAACCGATATTAACTGGGTAGGCACATGATAGCTTTTTAACAAGGCTTTCCCTAATTGATCAACCATATTAGAGTGAACAGTGTGTACGGTCTGTTATCGCAAACGAATAGCCCAAAAGCAAATGGTAGACGAGTCCTGTAAACAAACAGAAATGTAGGAGGGAATATGAACAGTGTCTCTGAAAAAGTGACGCAAAAATTAGTAATGAAATCTCGTGTAACATTCTGACCAGATTTCGACAGGTTATAAAATGTGTAGTCTTCGATCCCGTTAGAAAAGGAAGAAAATGATTAGAAACGAAATTAAACAATGACGGACGGAGCGTAGCAACCGACCGAAGTTTCCCCGGCAAACCCAACACTGAACAAACGAGAAAATTGTCCAACATTGGACAGCCACGTTCGTTGTTTTGACTGCTCACAATATCCGTACCTAAGAGATTAATAGTGACGGGATATTTACATGAATGCAGATTGACGCTTTCGTCAAATTTGTTAAAATTCTAAAGGCTACATCAGTGCTTTATCTTGCACAGGCAATAATAATGCCAGAGTCCGATCTTTCGGATGACTGAGACAATAGACATACTTTATCTACCTTAAATTTGTGACAAAGACTCCTGATCACATGAAACTGTGTACCTTCTTATTTCATCCATTTCTGAAGGCTAGCGAGAAATGAGTCTCATTTTTCCCATCCTTTTCGAAGAGAAGCGTTAAAAATGTTTTGCAGGTGTTAAAGCTCGTTAGTAGTGCATATCGTTGTTAGGGCCTGGATTTGTACTCCGGCCAAGTTGAAGTGTCAACCTTACTGATTACTACTATCTTAACTTTAAATTACGCACAACTATTGTATCGTGTGTAAACTACAAACTACCTTCGCTTGCGTGTAGTGCTCAGTTCTTCCTATCAACTCGAAAGATGACACCGTTACTATCCTCCAAGCTCCAATCACAGACCCCGAGATCAATACTTTCCAATCAAGTTGAGATTTCTGAGCTGTCGGACGGCTTATTAAAAGATGATGAGCAGTTCGAGGTCTAGTTGAGTTATAAGTTGTTTTCACGGGGTTAGTAGGGGGTGAACACAGTTCATCTCGAATAGTCAGTTTGCACCGGCTATGGCCGAAAAGGGCTAGAAATGGTATCGGTAGGTGATGGACTGTGTCCATCCATACTAACAGGGTGACAACAAGCCATAACTCAACTATATAGAACTCCCCGTCGCAAGCAGCGATCGTAGGACTGATGGACAAGTGGCTAATTGCGTTATCTGGTAATGCAAAAGGTGACAGGTTCGACCCCCATGCGGGCGATCTTTCCCAGCTGAGTCCAAACAAGAATGAGGCCGGTCATGAAGTGTCCGATCGAGGACGAGCACTAAGAAGCATTACAGTGCGGGTTTTCGAAGATTGTTATGGAATAGAACTTGCTTTCGGTTGTAGCTGTCACTTTCAAGTGGGGTGGTTTCGCAGTGTCATCAAGTGCTAGTGAGCTTTAACATTAATGGAAATTCATTGCAACATTTGTTCCTTAAAAGAGCCGATAAAAAGTCTAACTGAATGTGAAAGTTGCAATCTGATATGAGGGATGTTTAAGCTGCACCAACTATACCTGCTTTTTCACCAAAGGTTATGTTTCAAACATATAAAACATATTGATACCAAACCGAACATTGTGCTGTTTTCATAACCTTTGTTAGTTCAGTGTACACAGGGATCAGCACGGTAAGTATGAAGGCGAAAAATAAGTTAAAGTATCGGCTAGTTAGTTGTCTCCAGCCTGCTTGCTATTGTTGTGTTCCGCAAAAGACGCTTGGCCTGCGAGGTCGTTTATTGTGTAAGCTTCCGTACAGGTCATGTCAAAAACTAAACCACAAACGCGTGCACTCATTTGCACGACAGACATGCACTCACATGCATTGGGTGACAGTACGTTGTCATTCATCGTGATGAAAGTTCTCACACAACACGTATACACTGTTCCGATAGTCTCTTCTTGTCCGTCGCGTTCGGGGCTTGCCCTTTTGCTCCTGAATGTCTCCTGTGAGTAATATACTACTTGTGAGTAGTATACTACTCACAACAAAACTGCCTGTTGTACAACACTTCTCCCCCTTCTGAGGTTCCTTGGTTCCTTTGCATTTGTTGAAGAATCCTCTCCGATCGACGCGGTGTTTCCTCCCGGATTATTGATCTTCTGGTTCGTCGCGCCGGCATCTCGTGCCACGTTGCTAGCTCATTGGCATGCACTCGTTTCGTCTCGCCGTCCTTCTTGATCATATATACGGGGCCCCATATGAAAATTACCAAATGCGGACCTTTCTATCTAAGCAACAGTTTTCTTGATCCTGGCCCGTTGGCACCAGTGTTCCGTTGATATCGATACTTCACCCGTTCTCCTAGGTTGAACATTCTAGTCTTGCCAAACCGTTGCCTTGCGGATTGCTCATTTGCGCGTGCCTGCGATGCTTTTAGATTTCGTTTGGTTCCTTCTCTTTTGGCAACCAATTCTTCAGTGGGATCAATGCACTCTGGCCATATTCCAATGTCCTGATCCACCGGAAGTCGAGGGATTCTACTGTACATCAAGTGAAATGGAGACTTCTTCAAGCTTGTCTGCACAGACGCCCGGTAGGCCAATAACGCCAGTGACAACGCAGAATCCCAGTCTCCTCCTTTGACTGATAACCATTCTTTGACCGTTCGGTTGTTACGCTCAGTTAGGCCATTCGTTTGTGGGTGATACGGCGTCGTTCGGATGCGCTTGATTCCCAGTTGTTGCATGCGTGTTCGAAACTCATCGCTTTCGAAGCATGGTCCCTGATCC
>QNGE01000469.1:267349-278109 GCA_008508345.1 Paragonimus westermani
TTGTTGTGTTCCGCAAAAGACGCTTGGCCTGCGAGGTCGTTTATTGTGTAAGCTTCCGTACAGGTCATGTCAAAAACTAAACCACAAACGCGTGCACTCATTTGCACGACAGACATGCACTCACATGCATTGGGTGACAGTACGTTGTCATTCATCGTGATGAAAGTTCTCACACAACACGTATACACTGTTCCGATAGTCTCTTCTTGTCCGTCGCGTTCGGGGCTTGCCCTTTTGCTCCTGAATGTCTCCTGTGGGTAATATACTACTTGTTATACAACATATCTCCTGAGCACGGGGGTAGCCCCCGGTGATCATTTGGTCCAAGAAGGATAGGACATTCGAAAGCTTACTCTCTTTGATCGATTTGTAGGCGCCCGTTGACAAGCTAAAAAATGTTCTTGTTAACCAAGTAATTATATTCAGCAAAATGAATAACAGTCACACTAGAAACCCATCTTTTCACAAAACCGTTCGATCACGCAGAGAATGTTTACATACTAGATCAGAGATTACTGATGTAATCAGATTAACGTAAGATACCCAGAACTAGTAGACAATGCAGTATAAACCAAATGTAAGTATATAATGATATTTTTGATTCCGAGTTCTTGCATGCTAAGGTTTTAATTTCTCTTTGTGGCCGTTTGACGGTCAGTTAAACTATTGAATTGTCCTTAAAAGCCGGGTTATTACAAACACATCTTTTATTTAAAGAAGGCCTTGGCTTGACCGTTTGTATCGTTTTCAGTATGAAGCTTATCGGGAACTCGATCTGCGTAAAAACTTTCCGGTAGGGCGTTACCCCGGTCTATTCTTACCAAAGTTTACCTGTAGGTTTTAGAACGAATAACTTGACCCGTCCTTAATTGGTCGAACGAGACCTGCTACCTGGGTTGCTTGACCTCATGAATTTACAATTTATTTGCCTCAACGGCGGCAAGTTTAAACGCAATTATGGTGATGCAGACTCAGTGAAAACGTGGGCAGATTTGTCGTAACTTGTTTGTGCTTGTCCTATTTTACGAATAATATCCACCCCAAAATTGTGGTTATCGAACAGCTCACAAAACAAACAAAAATCAATCGTTCAAGCTGCATACCTCTCTTCATCTCTCACCTCAGTATACTACAGAGACCATAATTTTTGGTGAAATAAACAAATGCTCAACAATAGAATATTTACGGTCAACGCTGATCTATAGGGGAGTAAAATACCGTATCTCAGTAGCACAAACTGATCTTTTAAATGTTTGCGTACCAGATGAGCAAATATTCGGTTTTTTCTTTCTCATTGAATGACGCATTTTCGTTTGTCACAAGGCATGCCACAAGGCATGTGTGCACGTGTGTGCGCGCAAAAAGATGAAGCAGACAGTTGATAAACACTTTATTGAGTAGTAGGGAATTTTGGTTGAGATAAGTCAGACGCCACTAAAACCTGATCTCACTAGACTCTAGTTTTGCTCTTGTTAGGGCCCGTCAGTAGGGTATATCTGTAACACTACCGGGATCTGAGCACAAGTTGCGCCTTCACGAGGCGACCATGCTGTCGACCATGCAATTAGATTCAGCTTAGGCACGACCTAATTACAGCAAATGAGCGCACCCTTTTTTGCTCGTGAGCTCTAATCAGCTTGTGCGGCCGTCCCCACAGGAGACAGATGCTGCTCATCAATTTCGATCGAAAACCCCGTCACTAATGTGACAGATTACCAAATCGGAGAAGTGAACATGTCAACACTCACTGGAATGTCTCGACACGGTGGTGATGTATGATCAAAGTCCACAGCGGATTGATTGCGGACAACACGAGCGACCAGACGAGCCATCTCTTAGAGAAATCGGATTGACAGGCGAGAAATGGCAAGCAGAAAACCCACGACAAAAAACGGTAGCCACACGAAAAAACAGGCAAAAGTGCACATTGTATGTGAGCAGAAAGGGCCGTTATGTTGTGAGCTGGAATTCCGGTTCCTAACCGCGGGGGTGTGTGACGTGGGAACCTGTGGGTTAAACAATAAGGGCTATGCTTTAGTGAATGACATTTCGCTACACTAAAAGTTCGATAAAGGTCGAAATCTTCCATTTCATTAAATTCACATAGCTCCAACAAGGGTGAAACTCGAGTTGAGTGTTTCTTTTCGAAAGGGGCTGACTGGAAAATCTATCGGAAAGCGACAGCTACGATCAATTGTGGGTGATGTTCAGTTTATATGAAAACAATTCGTGCTAGCTACTTTGTCGTTCCCATGAATTCAGTGAGCATTTCCGAACGAGCTTTGTTATTCTGTCTGGTGTTGAGGTGGATACGATGCAAATTTTTGACACGTATCATTGTTTGAAAATCTAGAAGTGGAACGTGTGCTCAACAGCACATTTCCTACACAAGTGATATTACTGTCGTCAGTCTGAACTGTTATCTTGCTGATAAGCCACCAGTCTACATTTTGAAGTAGCTGACTGCTTACATGACTCTGGATGGGACCGTTATTTTACTCTACCTTGAGAGCTGTTCTGCTTTATCACCTGGTTTGAGAATACAGCTCGATCTATTTAAATGTTACTGCAAACCAAGTCGCTTACAGTAGGGCTCCAGTTTCTTCTCTGTTTTGATGTGAAACCTCTAACCGAACTGTTGTGTTCGACCAGCTAATTTGAACCGGGAACATAGGAGTTTCATCAGTAGACCGCATTATCCATCGAACCATCTATAAATGTTCGTATAGAGTTTGGAGGTTAATCACAAACCTTAGCTGGAACCAAGCCGAAGCAAACCTAAAGCTTAATAAAAAGCAGAATTTCTAAGGTGATACCATGGCGTCCGGTAGGTTGCAGACTGATTCGGTTTATGTGAACCGTAAAACAAATTCGAATTCAAATAAAATATAAATGAAATTTCCACATGTGAATTTTTATAAAGTTTAACCATTTCTATCCACCTAATCATTTCCGTGAGATGGTCCCCGAGAACCGACTACAGCTCTTGATTGTTAGAGAACCAGAAACTTCTTGTGTTAGCTTGACTCTTGAACGGGTCAGAAAGGATACAATATTTACACAATGGTACAAACTGGGTTTACATGCAAAGTTTATTACGAACAACGTCACAAACCCATGAAAATGATGAAACCTTCAGTTCACGAGCACAGGATGTCCTTACCTCGTAGGCTCATCACTTACACACAAAATGTGACCAGTTGCCACTTTATTGTTCCTGCTTCATACAAACCAAATATGTTTGCACTGCCATTGCTGTAATTGTTTGTTTCAGGTCTAGACTGGTTGAATTTGGGCCCCTGTTTAGAGGTACCTCTTCCAATCGGAACGCAGTCCTTGCTCCAGACACATTACTGCGTTTACTTACTTGCGTTTAGATAACAACTTGATAACTTTACAGCCGGATAAGCGGATCCTTCGTATCCGCTATATACAGACTGTATATCGTAACAAACCCGTCGTGAGGAAGAACGCCAGCCTACCAAGAATTATTTGGACAAAACGAAATAAGAATGAGGGTAGGTGAAACATTTTGTATCGACTTATCCGTACCAAAATTACAATAAGTTCGGTTGCTATACAAGATCTGTCTTGTTTTTGTGAACAGCACATTCAATATTGCGCATTTATTTTGGACAGGAGTGCAACTGCCAAAGTTCCGTAAGTGACCGGACCACGTGGATTTTCTGTGAGCGGACCATTGTCCCGGCGACTTATGAGCATGCCTAGGACTGGCAGACAATTGTTGATCTCGAATTCAAACGTTAACCTCAGGTTTAGATGACAGCTATCCAAACTCCGCATCAAGTTATCTACCTTCTGTTTGAAACGAATTGATATTAGTGTGCCGTCGACGTAGCGTTTTTAGTGTGGTAACCTTGCTATGCCCGCTGCCGACATTTGCTCACTCCTAAGCAGAAGTATGCGAGGATGAGTCCTAGCTGATTTCCTGTGGCTACCCTATCTAATTGGCGATGGCGCCGATCACTAAAAAGGAAGCCGAGATTCCCAGTGTACAGCACTATAGCTGCTCCTTCTGGATGCTTTTTTTAGAACAACTGATTCCCATTGAAACTTGCCAGTTGTTGCGCCGTGTACTGCCAATCCATCATTGACTGATGCGAAAAAGTAATCGCTATTTTGAAGTTGGTACTGGTGATTCAATGCAAAAAGCTCACACCTACCGCTGTCTGTACTCCAGCTGTCTTACTCATATTTCGGAAAGGAAAAAATTATTAATCAAAACCACTTATCAGTAGTGACTGTCCGCGCAACCGATTGGTCTACACTGACACCCCTTCTTTGGGGGCTGCGCAGCAGGTCGATTCTACAGTTCAAGTTATGAGAAAGCAGAGGTTGAGTGCGATTTAAGACCACTCGATGCGCATCATTTCAGCTTCATTTTCACTTTAAAACGTTTTGGTGACCACGAAAACCAGTGGGATTAATTCGGATGACAATTCTAACTAACTTGAACGATATATCAACAGGGGAGTTTAGGTATTGTCAGAAGGTCAGTTCATCTTTTTTAGCAACAATGAACTCAGTTGTACTCAGAGGATCAGTGATTGCAAATCCAAATGGACTGCCAAATTCGTCAAGCCTTGTATACAAATGACGTTAGGTTTAGGCGCGTCTGACTCACCGTAAGACGGTTGGCGGCATCCGATTCGGATTAGCCTGTCACAGTGACCGAACCAAAGGACGCCTGCGCTTAACCGTCACTGCAATTGGCTTGCGCTGAACCAATCGCAGTTCCATCAACACACCACGTGTGAACCCGAAGGAATATGACTGGGAGGTGTGCCAATGGGGCCTTTGTGTCCAGCCGGCCAATGCCGGTTAGCCACTTGATTGGCTAATAAGGAAAGGAAACTCTTATCTCTCGGAAACTAAACAGAGAGAGGCTGCAATGACGAGATCTACACTGAGAAGAAAGATTTGTGAAGTGTAATACAAGAATCGTTGCAGTATAGGAGTGCAGGTTAGTGCATCCCAGAGAAGATAAGGAGGAAAAGCAAAGTTCTCATTGGACTATGAAAAGCCAGGCAGATCATTCATCATACAATACACCGACAAAGCCGAAGAAAACAATGGATAGAAGAGCACAGATGCTCAAGTTTCTGAAAAGGGAAGCGGATGAGTTGTCAACGAACAGGAGTAGAATGGATACATCGATATTACCTACCGTAACACACCAGCACAATGGCTAACACAACTTTGAACTAATAAAACATTCAGTGGCTCAGGAGGTTCTGCTACATAGGCTAGGGCTGATCAGTCGGTTTAATGTTTCGATCGCAGAGGTACGCAAGATCAACATGGATATACCTATATATAAACATATATATATGTGCGTCTATGTATACATATATATGCCCAATGCTCGACAGGTTTCATAAAACAGAATATCAGAAGTGAACAAGATGCTCGTGCACACTCGGGTTACCGCACAGCAGTTTTCAACGCGATTTGTTACTGCTGAACGTGTCATTCAGTACATGTGGGAGTGATTTCCACTTCCAGCGACCGCGACCTCGGCGAACCGGAGAGTTCTATTATCCTTGTTTGAGTACTCGATGACCTTGTGAGCCGTGAATCACCGATACTAATCTTAGGTCCAGTGTTCTGAGTTCGTTTTAAGGTAGACTCCAAGCTTGTAACGAGTGTCAATTCAATATTGCCATACACCAAAACATTAGCTTCACGTCTTCATGTTGCTCAGTCGACTCAATAACCAAACGATCAAAAATCGAGGTATGAACGATAAACAAGCCAAATCAAAGAGCGCGAGATTGAAGTAATACCATTTTCGTCCACTGTGAATACGGTTTTTTGGATGTAATTTTCATCTGACGCATTCCGGAAAGTAATTTCAAAAACTCTGCCTGTTGTAGCTAATAGATAGTATCAGAGAACCAGGTCAGCGGCCGTGTCCAGTCTAACTCCGTTCAGTCTCCGAAAGTGTTGGCAAAAGCGTTACTCATTGTTCGTTTATTTTGTGGTCAAAGCCAACTAGCTAGAAGACTGTCGGTTTATCACTTAAGGTCATCAATCAGCATGTCCTGTAGTTACCTGTCCATTCCTCTTACTGTGCGTAACAGTATTCCGCGAGAGTTACAGGATCGAAACATGTCAACTCCTGGTATTTCGCATGCGTCCTACTGGCAAAATTCGTGCGTCTTCATCAGCCTCAAATAACAGTATACTTCATGATAGTGGATAGGATCATGGAAGTTCTGTGGATAAGGACCAAGGTGGCTCACACTTGGTGGACATGACTATTTTTAGGTCCTATGTGTGTCAGGAATCCGTTGTGATCTGCGACATCCAACATTTCAGATCTCACGCTGTCTACAAGGGCTAAATTATCAGCACTTGGAACATTCCTTCCGGCTTCCCGAAACATAATGAAACTGTATCTCGCGGCCTGGTTGTCATTACATGTTCCGTCTCTTCGTACGCATTCATCTAACAACTTCCACCATTATGAGTGTCTTTATGAAACGGTCCTTTTCTGTCACCAGCAACCAGTGAACTATGTGTCTCGTGTCAACAGAGCATTACTCTGTTCTCCCATCAATCTCACCACATGCTTTCGTAGCCTTTTTCTTGGCAGATCCCAAACAACGTGATCTGCCGAACAAAAAGAACAGCCAGGGAAAGCTGTTTGAACAGCTTACTTTATCTGGCACTCCCTACTCCAGTGTACCTTCTGTCCTCTGTCGGAACATCTGTTCTTTTTATCGTTGTTTCATGATGCTTCACTGGTAGCACGTACATACAGTTCAAGTTGCACTGTTATCTGCTGCAGTTCCGCAATGTTCTCACATCGAAATTGCTGTTTCCACCCAACCAAACTAAGTACACGGCTTCCAACCCACTCCGCATATTTGCAAATTCATCGGTGTTCATCTGTTGAGTGAACTGAGCAATACGGACTTGATGATCAACGGTTATTGGGAGGACTTACATGAACGACTCCAACAGCAACTGTGATCTAGAACCCTGATCCAATTCAAGTAAGTCTCCCATCAATAAGCCGTGGGGACTAGCAGCAAGCACAGAGAGATACGAGCCTGGTAGCGTTGAACCGACGTATCATGTTCTGGCTGCCGGCCGAACTGCTGAGTGCAGCAGATAACGCCTCTTCAGTAGAGACCCATTCCAGCTCTAAATGATATCCACACAAAGTCCTTACTAACCGTCTGCAAGCCTTGATTCCGACCAATTCCGTCAAGCCACCGAGCTCTTTCAAAAACGTTCGGGCGCCTTCAGCTTTGATTGACTGCGGCCAGGGACTATTTATCACAGATAGTATCACTGCATCAACTGCCGTGTCTATAAGAAACGCTTAGCCTGAAAATGTTAACGTTCGACACCAGTTATAACATGTGTGAAAACGTACCGTAACAATTACCTACATTATTCTGCACTCCCGACATTACTCATTATCCGACATCCATCGTGCAGACTCTAAGTCCTCGTCAAAATCCTTCAGACAAACCATGTAAACTTATTTCAACTGTCTGCTAAATACCATCCTCAATTAAGCACAGTATCACTGACTATTGTCGGTAATTAGTACACGACACCAGAAATACCACTTATCTGCAAGACATTAGGTAGAAGCCAGATCTGCCTTCACATACCAAGGATTACTTTGAATACCCGACGAGAGTCACTTAGTCGACATTCATGACGGATATGTGGTACACAAACTTTGCTGCTATGTATGTGTTGCACATGTCGGTGAAGTGCACCTTCATTCTGATATTTTTGGTCAGCACAATTTTTCTCTTAATCCATTGGGAATTAGGTTATTGCTGCTTGTGCCTTTCCGAATTATTAGTCGAACTTATCCTTGGGGAGAAAATAATTCGACACCATTGGCTTGGGAAATGACGAGGCTCTTTTGAGGTGATTGGGAAATGGGGGTTAGCAGCACTGATTTCGGCAATAAAACTTTCGTATGTGTTGGGAGAGCGTTGGCTCATCAGAATAGCGGGCAGAATCTGTTGCGTGTAACTGGTATCTGCAAAAAGATAAACAGAAGCATTCAGATTGGCTGAAGTTGCAGCTGTTTACATGTTAACGAGAAGGCGTCCAGTAAAGCACAATCTTTATTGACCAATACGCTAGTTATCACGCCACACGCGCGCTCGCGTTTATTAGATATCGTTCCGGACCACAACATCCCCAGGTTTCTGCTCACGCATCGTGTGCACTTCTGCTCGGTTTATGTGCGTGATCGGCGCCGTCTATCGGGGGAGTTTTCTGCCTGCCATTCTTCGCCCGTTGGTCCGATTTCGTTAAACAATGGCCCGTCCGGTAGCCCTTGTTCTCCTCCATCTATCTACGCTGTCCTTTGATAGTAGTCCACGATCGCGCCGCGATATTCCTGCGAGTATTGGAATAATCGCGTCTCCGATTTTGTCGTCCCTTCTCTTTTCCCTGCCACGTCTCGCCCGTTGGTCCGATCCATTCGAGCGATGACACATCCGGTCGCCCCCGCCGTCCCCGATCCGTTCGTTTTGCCTCCCCCCCGCGTCGAGTTATTCCACCGAGTGTTGCAATACCCACACCGCCGGTCTGATCATCCACCACAATATGAGTCTCATTCCGTGCTAAGCAAAGCGGAAAAGAGGTCAGGCAAAGAACACGAGTCCAATACTATGGACTAGGGATACTAACATTTGCAGGTAAGCGTACGCGGAAAATTGCTGGAGGATCCTGGATAGATAAGTGGGTGGTGAGAAATAATCCATAAATAAATCAGAAAATACATGTAGCGAACACAACTCATGCATACATTTATGAAAAATCTAGCATAGCTTCCCTCCACCGGCATGACCCTGCTTGGCAAGTTGTGCCATGACTGTACTTGAATTCCGACATGTATGGCTTGGGTTTGAGTCTGAAATCATTGACTATTGACTTCATTGAGGCAGACTGTGCTAGTGCTTAGGCTCATCCCTACTCTGGACAAGCGTTACCTGCAATTCAAGTGGGTCTAGCTGGTGCTGTAGTTGCAGTGAAGTAACCTGGAGGTTGAGAGTTTGGTTAAATGATAGTAAATTTCACAGCGGACCTTGTGACAGGTGATGGAACCCAGCTACTAAAATTAATTCACCTCTCACTTGTAAATATTACAGAGAAAACATTCCCAGCCTAAGTATTCTGCTTGGATCGGCGAACAGACAAAGTGTTATGATTTTTTGTACCACTCCTTGGTGTGTATCCTAAACACGGGTCATGTTGTTCTCGATGTACAGAGGCATGCATGCATGCTTGGTTCAGAATGAGAATGTATCAGTAAGTAGGAGGTGATCGGAAAGTCTTCAGAATGGAAAGCCTCAAACAGTTTCGTTGGCGATCGACCAACAAAATTAGCTTTCTTAACAATTCTGGTCCAGTGTTGAAACATAAAAACGTAAACTGGAAAGCTGGTTCTTGAGCCTCGTTCACGTGTGACAGTAGCGTTCACCTTTTCAATTCCAGGAGAGGGCTCGACAGACTTCGAGTATTGTAACTGTAGTACCGTGCGCTTAATAGATGTAAATGTCAATCATTTGTCTGTAGCCCATTGGTGCAGAATATCGTTAGCTTGCTGCTCCATCTCAGCGACTGTTATACTGTGTATGTAACAGCACATAGCAGCAACAAGAATCTTATAATTTGTAAGATTGAGGGCACGTGCGGGGTTAACAGCTTCTGTTACGTTGGGGGACACTGTGATATATTGCTGTTCACGCACTGACAGTCAGAAAGTTTACAATGGCCTTGAAGCGATGAACCTCAGACAGCTTTTGGACAACGGAGGTGGAGAAAACTCGATACCTCACCTACGACCTCTCATTCCAATGTTTAAATTATCGACTGGCTCGGTTGTTCAGATGGCTGGAAGAAACCTCAACAACTTAGCTACTTCCATTAACTTACTTGATTCATTATTTTTTACCCACATTTAAACTGGTGACATATGAAACTTATTTTTGGTATCCATATGAGCTAGTTGAGAACAGCCCACACTGAACCACATGCTCACAAATATGTTGGACAACCTAGGCTTCCGTGAATTTGAACGCAACTGACATTACTTCTGTCGGCCTGTAGTTAATGAAAGCGCTACTACCATTACCTCTAAGAATGGGCGTGACAGTTAGTGCATTTTAAGCGTTCGGAAGTTTATACATACAAAGAGACTAGCTGAATAACTCACAGGGTGGCCACAACAGCGCCGTTACAAACGGTCTTTTTATCACTGATATCAGGACCTCGGGATTATTGTCACTCTCGAAAACAATGGACGGTGTGAAAGCACTTTTTTCAAGGTCGTCTATAGTGTTGTACCTGAACTCGCGTTCTAAATCGATGAATTTGATGCAGAACACGTCGGAGAAGGTTAGAAAAATATTTGTTTGAATTGGCCGTCCGATCTGTGGACAAGATAATCTACTGCTGTACGGCTGTAGGTTTTGGTTGCTGGTGTTTATTTTCAAATTGAACATCACTCACGTTTGATCGCAGTCTCCGCATTCAGATAGACTTTGCAGCCAACCTCTTTCGAAAAGAAGCACTAGACTCGAGTTTCGCTCTCATTAGAGCTCATCAGTAGTGCATTTCCTTGCCACGACCGGGATTTGAACTCTGGCCATTCCAATCATGAGGCAATCGTGTTGACCACTGCGCCATTCACCTCACATTAGGCACGACCGAATTATCAAATCTGAACGCTCAACCACTCTCGCTTGTGAGCA